>JADGJK010000232.1:0-34781 GCA_027600645.1 Nowakowskiella sp. JEL0407 | reverse complement strand
AGAAAAAAATTTACCAAGTATAAGTATGCACAACCTCCGTAACACCATTATAAACACTCGTAACCGTTTCATTTCCATTCCCGGGTGCGGGGGTTCTCCCTGTATCCGGGTTCTGGAACCCACCTGCATCATTATGTCCAAACTGGATAATCACAAAGTCGCCGGATTTTACCGCGTTGGCTATTTCTGTGAATCGGCCTTCGCGGTAGTAACTTCGTGCGCTGCGGCCTGCGATAGCTCGGTTGATTATTTCGAGATTAACGAATTTTGAGAGGAGGACGCCCCAGCCTTCGATTGTCTGGAAATTGTTATATTTTTTTGTGTGTGTGTTTTGTGTATTAGGATTTTGTTGTACGTGGGGAGAGATTAGATGTTATAAGGGAGACAACAAAAATTGGTAAAATTGTACATACGGCGGTGGAAGATTTCGCCATGGTTGAATCCCCGCATAAGTAAATAGTCGGGGCGGCAAAGATATTCGAGCAGCAGGATAGTAGGAATACGAGAACGAGGAAAAGTTCTTTCATGAGTCTTTTCTTTTCAATTAAAAAAAAGGGATGGTTGAACACAGGGCTCAGGAATTTGGTGGGTTCGTGGGTGGCATGAATGTCATGTGATTTATGCATTACACAGCATTTTGTCAAAAAACTTTTCTGATTTTCTTTGAAGTCATAATTGAGTAAATTTGTTTTGCAATAGAAAAAAAATGGCTATTTTTTTGTGATATACAGCCTATAGGCTGAAAGATAAATGTTTCTGATCGATATCCATCATTTGTGAAATTTAAAATGTAAAATGGATAGTTATATTCTTACCTTTAATTACAGTACGGATTTATTTTTGATTTTTTTTGTTGGATCAAGGTATGTTAGTTTTAAAAGCAACAGAAAATTGATCCGGAAAATCAACCATGCGGCCATCCCACTGCTTGTATATTGGCAAACTTTGGACACAAATTAGAGAAATGAAGGTCTTTCGATATGAATCAACAAGAACAGCTGTGAAATCAGCTTTTGGGGCAGGTGTGAATTTCACTACAATGGACGGCGGACGGTCTTCGATTCCAGGTACGTTCCTATTCTAACTTTTGTTTTGTCGTAGGATCATCATGTCTGGATTCTGGCTGTATTATTTCTAAATATTAATTGTCGCCTTTATTCTAAACCCGTCCACAAACTAGAATATATTCTGATATTTCATCACGATCTAGTTTACAGACTTTGCGATGAAGATTCTCCGACGACTCCGGACTCTATTTTTATGTCAGCAATCTCTCGCTGGCCAGGGTAAACCACCTTTTCTCGACCATGAATCTACTTATCGAAGTTGGCTACATTTCGCATTCTACAGGCTGTTTCACTGGGATGTTATAAATACAAATCAAAGTTTGCCATTTCGCCATGTTTTTCAACTTTCCTGTACTTTTATTTTAAACCTCAAAAAAATCACCCTCCTTGAAACAAAAACAAAACTCTTCAACTCTCCGCGTAATTTAAAAAAAAAAAAAAAAATCCAAAACGAAAATCCACGTTTAAACTCCTTTATTTGCAACAAGTAAATTCAAAATTTGTGCCGCGTTTAAATTCGCTTGCGCTGTATTTCCATTCTGCGCTGTGTTCGTCGGTTGAGTAACTGAACTTAACGTTGCGATTAACTGCTCCAACGATGATGTTCCCGAGGGAATTCCACCCATTCCTTGTCCGACCGCAGGAGTCGTCGCTCCGACACCGTTTAATCCCATTGATAATTGCGCAAGTATATTGACCGGTTGTAAAATCGCAGGAGTAGGGGGAATAACCGGTGGGAAGGTAACTTGATTCTGAATTCCGACCATTGGCTTTGAGACGACCGCAGGGGCAACTGTTGGGCTTACGTTTCGTGCCTTCAACGTTGACTTCACAGCACCATTCCCCTTCACAGAGCCACCGTTTCGATGTTTCGCAGCATGCGAACTGGTTGTGGAATGTTTTTGTGAAGATTCTCTGAAAAAGTGTTTTACTAAAATAATTACTCCTAGTAACATCTTTTCTGATCTTTCTTCTGGTATACGGTTCTTAATCTCCAATTCCTTCAAAAATGGTGGCAGCGGTTTCGTTGGCGAGAGAGGAAAGATGTACATGTCTTTGATGGAAACGTAGTGGTGACCGATAACGGCACATCTGTCTTTGCTTTCAAAGTAGTCAAATAATGTAGCAAATCCTTCGTCTTCTTCCGCAGCGCCCGTTGATTTGAACTCCACTATAACAACTTCTTTCGTAGTCGATCCCTTTTGCTGAATAACATAGTCCGATACGCGTGATGTCTGAATTCGTCCGTCAATGCTGATTTGCCCAGGTAGAACATCTTCCCATGTTTTCGCATCCCCAACATATCGTCCCGCAATTTGTCGGCAATATCCGTTAAACTTTCCAACCTGAGCCATCGAAACTCTTCCACTCCAAATGAAAGCGTCTTCGTCGACAACGTTCTCGGGAGGATCGATTGGTGACATTGTAGGGCTGTGAAGTTCAATTTCGCCGGATTCATTTTGGGAAATAAACTCGCTTTGGCGAACTTCTTCGTCGTACGTTGAAAGAATTGCTTCGTCCACCACGATTGGGGTAGAAACTTGAATTTCGGACGAGATCGAGTCGCGTTTAATGGGTGCAGTTTCTTTCTTGCCGGACATTGTTTCTAGAATTTCATCCAACGTTTGGATCTTTGGAGGAGGAACGAATGGAGTTGACACCTTCTCAGTTATCTTCATATCTGATAAACTTTGTCCTTTCGATAAATCGATTTCAATTTCTCCTTTATGCGTTTTTCGTAATGCAGTTAATCCGTCATCATTCGTTTTCACCGACTCCAAAAGCGTTCGGTTTCGAATTTCTTGTGCCTTTAACTTGACTTCTTCGTTTGCTAATTCTTCGGGGGACATTTGAACCAGTTTGGAAGGAGTTATCTCGCCGGTCAACAATCGTTTGCGAAGCAGTCCATTTTTTGTATCTTTGAGGTTGTATTGAATATTGCGGAATTTCGAAGAGTACTAAAACATATTAAATTAAAAGTTTAATAAAATGCACGTTAATGATGACTTACCATTGGTCCGCATTCCAGAACTCCATTTTTCATAACGCTATGAGCAGAAAACAACTCTTCCTCGATGAGCTTGGCAAATTCTTTTGGATTATCCAAATCAACAATTGGCTTGATCACACTCTTCGTAACCTTCGCATTTTCGAATATCGTTTTCAAGGTGGACTCAAAGTAGTTCTGGGCCGATCGGCGAAGTTTGTCCTTCGTTTCTGCAGTGATGACACTCTTCTTCTTCTCAGACGGTTTCGAACTTGATGTCTTCAGATCGGTTGAAGACTTCGACCTTCGTCTTGATTTCTTTGAAATATGAAACGATTATTCAGAAATCAGATCATTTTAATCACTCTGTACTTACGGTTGATTTTTCTTGAATCTCTTCATTGTCCCAATCGGAATCTAAGGAATCTTTTCTCTTTCTGTCCGATCGCTGTTTGTTCGGCGCAGGGGGTTGCATATGTTGCTGAAGTCGATCAACTATTTGTTTTAAACGAAAAGGAAAGGTTATTTGAATATTCTTTAGCTATTTCGGGTATTTTTAAAGCAAAGGGGAAAATCATTCACCCATATTTAATTATGCATGAATTTCACATTTACAAGAATTTTAAGGCAAAATATAATATTTGCAAGTAAATTTTGAACATCATACATAAAACTTGTTGCTGGAGGACAGGGGAAAGTTGTTGAAACGAAGTTAGAATTGGACTTACCATCTCTTAAAATTTCTTCAACATATGCTACGCAAGGAGGACACTTGTATTCAGGAAGTTTGTCTGCTATCTTTTGAGTCACTCCAATACACGACCCGTGGTACCTAAACAAGAACTAATTAAAAAAGCCTGATTGAGAATTTACACCAACAAACTAACCACTCTTGACAGTAATCGCAGGCAATCATAAACTCGCCGACATCAGGTTTTGAGCATATACAATAGAGGCGAACTCCTTTGTCGTCAAACTGGTTCTTTCTTGGACGAATTATCCGCTTTCTTCCACCTCTCAAATTCAAAAGCGCACTGTAATTTGGCTTGGACGATTGATTTGTATTTTCATTTTCACGCACACTCTCGCTTCCACTTCCAGCTTCGCTCATTTCCTCCTTCTCTTTCACCATTTCGACATTGTCGGCGTTATCTGCTTCCCAATTTTGTTGATCATCAGTAACAGCTGGTACAACGGGTTCGGTGTAGAACTGGTCAATCTGGTCAAAAGAAGATTGGATGTTTTTCGCGTTTATGGGTTCGTCCTCCAACTCGATTTCCTCCGCTACAAATCCAGATGTGGGTTGCTGCCATTCTTCAGTCGAAGACTCTACCAATCCTGCCAATCGCGGGGTTTCTTCCAAAACCTCCATCATAAACTTGACAATCAAACAAAAGGGGTTTTAAATAAATTTTCGAATTTCTGGCTAGGATAAGGACCAAATTGTGATAATACTACAAATAATGAGCAAAAAAGTAATAGAGTAAGAAAATGAAGGGCAGTGACAATAAAAAATAAAAGCTTGTTTCAACGAGAGGAGAATTTTTTTGTACGAATTTAAAGTAGTGGCAGCAACCTATAGTACAAGAGCAAAACAGAAAAGAAAAATTAGCGAATCATTTCTTGCAAAGAGTGACGAAAGTAAAAGCAAAAAGCATACCGAAGTTTCGATAATTTTTTTTCAGCAATGACGAGTGGTACAAACATGAGTGTGCAATTTGTGGTGGAGGTTGAAGCGGAGGAAAAAGAAAAACGGAACGAAAAAGAAAAATTCGAAAATGAAAAGCCGTCCACCGTCTCTGCTAATTTCGTATCCGCTTCGACAATCGATTTAGATTCGTTAACTTGCCCTCTTTGTTATAATTTCCCAAAAAAAACTGCGAAACTTATGCCTTGCTGCAATCGCGTCATTTGCTCCGATTGCCTGCGTGACTTCTTTCAAGGTAATTCTAGTCAGTACTTACCTCCTGCAAACGAACTTGAAAAGGTTGTGAAGAAACTTAACAAAAAGCCCACTCCCACACCTCAACCGTCGACCTCATCGGATAAACCAAACGAAAACTTGAACGCGGATACCGATACTAGAAAAGATTCAATACGGGAATCAGAAGAAGAAGAAGAAGAAATCGGCCCACAATGTCCCTTTTGTCGTAAGCAACTTTTGTTCATTCCTGGCCTCGTGCGAATTGGTTCAGAGACTATAAAACCAGCGTCAATACCCTCCAATTCGAATGATACCTTGGATGCTTTAAATGAACCTGGATCATCGCAAAAAGATCGCCCGACTTCTCCTGATGACGACATTCCTCTTGTTATCCTTGCCAGGAATTTGAAGAGAACGCAACGCATAACTCTGAATCTACCGGATGCAGAAATACAGAAAACCCTTAACGGTTTGGACGTTTATTGCCCGTATAATGAATCCGCTGGTTGCACATGGATTGGACGGCGAGATGCCCTTTTTGCACATTTGACGAAAGAGTGCATTGTGTGTGTTGGTAAAGCAGGTCTGATCATTTGCTTCTTCATTATTAATTCTCTCGTGTGCAGATCAAACCACTAAAGAGCTGTCAATTCCGATCGCAGAGTTGAAAAAATACGAGCTGGATAACGACGAAATTTCTCTTCGTGAAAAGCGCCCATCCCCTGTCCTGCACAGTTTTTTCGTTCCTCCATTGTTTTTCAGAGCGTTTGAAGGTGGATTGTTTGAAAATGATCGGAGGGCGAATACGACTACTCCGAGTGGTGATTTGGAAAGTCAAGTGGAAAGGCGAATTATCTACCCAACCCAAGCGCGTCGCAATATTATATGGACGTCCCTTATTATCGTGCTAATAATCGTTGTTTTCATTATTATGACGCTGCTGAAATATTGAGGATCTTAGTCTGTTTTTTTTTTGTTTTTTGTTTTTTTTTGGAAATTTGAATTTGTAATAGTTGCTTTTTTATTTTATACGTAAAGCTTTCAGCTCTTACAATTGTACTTGACCTTTTTCTTTCTTTTTATTTTGTTTTGGTTCTCTTTCTGTTAATGTTCGCATTCTAGTTCATACAAATCATTGTACATCCCTTGAAAGTCCATTCCTCCAAATATGACCAAAGATTTTGACTCTAGTTTGCTTGAGCTTATCACACAACCATCCATATCAAGTCTTCTTCCTGGCCCTCCCGGAAGTTCCACTGCAATATCCCATTTCGTCCAAGTTAACGTATCTTTTTAACAAACAGCAATTTGAAAACTCACGAAAATAAAACGAAGCCACAAAGCATACCCAGATTTAGACAATAAACATCATCAAAAAGGGATGGATTTGGTATTCTTTGCATTCCGCCAAAGATTAACATCTTATTGCTGGACACCAACTTCGCCATGTGCCCAGAGCGAGCTGGAGGTAAATCTCCTTTCACTTCAGGACGCTCCCAATTCTTTTTATCTATTAGAAAAACTTCAGCTCTTGATTGATGTGAGTAGAAAGAAATTTACCAATGTCGAAAATCCACAAATCCGCCAAATCCATCTCTCCAGACATACCCCCAAATACCACCATTTGATTCTCAGTTGCGACTATAGAGTGACCAAGAAGAAAATTCGGGTATAAGGATGAATTACGTGATGGCGAATCAGCGACTTGAATCCACAATCCGGAATCTTTTGCGGAACGTCAGAAAACATCAGTTAAACAAAAACATCACATACTGAGATCCAAACAGTATACTCCTAGATCAGATACTGGAATATCTCCAGCAGTACCTCCAGCGAATACGTATATTCGATCTCGCATGTCGTTGCTATATTTTACATTGAAATGGGCACATGAATGGATGGTTCTCGCAGATGGAGCTTTGCCCTTTGTTTCAAGTTTGGACCAAGTGAAAACATCTGAGTTAAATTTATAAATATTTGATTTTTAATATAATATCATTAATCCTGTTCTTACCGAGTTTTAAAAGCCAAACATCGTTGAGTACCGAGTCGCCAGAACTTCCGCCAAATACAAAGAGCATTGATTCACCATTTCTTTTAACTAACGAGGCGCAATGCTCATATCGTGGTGCTGGTTTATTCGACGTCGCTTTAGATTCCCAAATCTTCTTTGCTGTTGCAAGGAAAAACAGAGAATTTAGCACAGAATAGTAGGTAAGGGCATGAATTTAATATTTTGATGTTACGTATAAATTACTTATATCAAAGATCCATAAGTCATCTTTAGTTCCTTCTTCGTGATTCGCGCCGCCAAAAAGTAAAATGCATTCCTTTCCCGACAAATTTGGAACAAAAGTCAAAGTATGACCAACGCGGGGTGAAGGAGCAACAATCGCATCGGAAGATTCTGAATCAACAAATATCGGAACCCAGGTTGCGTCAATTTTCTTTGAGTTTTCGCGCTCCAAAATCATTTTTCCGAAGAACTGTCAAAGGCTGAGTTGACAATCGCGAAGTTTTTGGGTACAGGTTTTTCCCACGAAGGAAATTGCTACTATTGATGTCCTTTAATCAAAAGATTAGACGAAAACCCTCCAGCGTGAGTGAAATAATGAGTTCTCAAAATGGTTTATTCACCTCGCTGCTACACCGGATGAAATCTTTGCACTTCAATTCTTCTCACGATCTTCCTGCGCCGTCTTCTCCAACCTCTCCGGACAGAACATACGATATTAAGCGAAAATCTGCTCGTAGAGGAAAACTGGTCGTTCGCATTTCAAAATCTGAGGAAATATTGAAATCGTCCACATCTTTGGATTACCCAATTTTACAATATTCTCCACATTCGAATGAGAATGAGACGAAACAATACCTTCCCAATATAGTTCACCACGAGAGATTCTCCATTGAAACAATTAAACCCGGCATTGGTTCGGTGAACACCACCAACACGTCACCATCGCAAAATTCAGTATCCCCACATGTATCTAGAGTGGAATCGTTTAAAACTTGCCAAGAAGACTGGAGATCCACCGCGTCGACATTTGAAACAACAGATAGCTCGCCAGATTCCATAGATATGACCCCCAACGTTTACGAATCTCGCGAAAAGTACTCCAAAAATCCGGGTCCATTCTCCAACACCAGGTCACAATTCCCACGGAGCCCAAGAGCCGTGATCAATCTCCAAAAGAAGTTCTCCGCATTGGACATCAAATCGCGCCACAAGGAGCACAATCCCACGCAGAGCACATCCACCGCTTCGAACGATCACAAACTCACAGTCCATCAACACTACCATCTCCACTTTGAAACTGAAAACGATAAGAAACAACCAGGAAGGCTCGGACTTCAAAACCTTTTGGCAAGAAAGAGTACTTCAGATTTGCATCGTCGATCATCGGTCGGGACATTGAGATCCAATTATGGACGTGGCGGTTCTGATGACGGAGCGGAGTTCTCAACCATGCTGAAGACATTGGTACAGAAGTACTACAAGGTAAAATTCTGGTCTTATTATTGCAAATGAAATTGAACGATTTATTTATCTAGATTGATCCGAATCTATCCTTTTCTTTCCCAGTTTTGGAAGATGAAGATTGGAATCAAATCTCTGAAACCCTCATCTCGAGCGTACAAACGAAAGCTATGCAGATATTAACTGAGCGTGCTTTAAAACTATCTCAAGTTTTTCAAACTTGATAACTGAGATGTTGGGGGAGTTACGTTTTCGACCTGAACTTATTTTGCTATTATTTTTGCAAAGCTTATATATCATTTGAATTTATACTCTATTCTATTATCTTTGGAAGTTTATGAATAAAATATTGTTGATTAAAATTAACGCCTTTAGAGATGGAATTGATAACACATCAGCAGCTTTTCATTTCTCAACTTCTCGCAGCTCAAATAATACAATTACTTCCCGGTGACAAGATATATGATGAGTTTATTGTCCGGAAAGATTCACTCCTAAAACCCAGAGTGAAAAATCCCGTTGAAATTCAGCTGGAAGAAATTTTCATTTTCAAATTACCTGAACGAAACCATACCTTCAAGTTTATCAGGTAGATTTATCGAAATATTTATATCCCTTGAATTTATTTTCTTTATTATTCTTGTTAGCATCTTTGGAGTGGTTTCGTCAATTCGGGTTGTTGCAGAAGTACGAATTTACACAATTGGTTGGTTTCATTCATGTCAGAAACCTTTTGTTGAAAGTTAATATTTATGATATCAAAAGATGATGCAACAGGGGTAATCGATACCGTTTTGATAAACCAGATTGGACAAGAACTGAAACTTGGCGACAATGTTAGAATTCTCGGTGAGCTGCGTTGCGATAATGTTGTTTCCGAAGATAATACAAAGATTTTTTTGGGTCGATGGATTAATTGTCACAGGTAAACTTTTTTCAGTCGTTTTTCAACTCTTGTTTTTTTTTGGAGCAAAGGACTAACGCGAAAGTTAAATACAGCGTCGACGTAAAAATAGATCCAGTGAACGAGATTTATTTTGCTCTTCGAACAATGCAATCCCACAAAAATCCAGTAAATCGCCAGCATGATTCGAATATTAAGACTTTTTCTTCAATGCAGAGCTATCAGCCGATTGAATCAGATATCAACAAGACTTCCGCAAAAGTAGTTGAGACTGTAGTTAACGAAAATGGAAAGCGGCCAATTGCTTCTCAAAAACATAATATACCTGAGAGCAAGTTGCAAAAAAGTGAGTCGCGACTGATGAAGTAGCTGGACAGATTTACTAATTTTTCAACTTAAATAGCTGAACCGATAAATTTGGAAAGCGAGATCGAAGCGCTTCTTAGTCAGAGAAAAGATGGTTGCTCGATTGCGGAAATTATTAATTTTTTACCGTCGGCGAATCAACAGAGCATTAGCGAGACTCTGGTAAACGTAAGTGATATGAACACTGATCGTTTAAATTCAATTTTTAAATTTGCTTTAGCTGAAGAATGATGGATGCATTTATATGAAAAACGGACGTTATTTCTCAATTTAACATGTATTAAGATTATAATTTATGTCGTTATACCTTTTTGTTTCTGTAAGTTTTGTGATAAGATTAATAAATCTTTTTGTTTCTCGAAATTTCTGCTCAATTTTTTTTTTTTCGTTGAATCCATGATTATTAATGGTGATTATCGGATTAACGCGATCAGGATTGGGATTGTCAAAAAAAAAGATATTACATCACTATGAACTTGGTATTTTACAGCATTTGATGTTACAAAAAAGAAAGACAAACAATCTTTATAAAATAAACAGGAAGCACAAGGAAAGATGGCCGATTGGAATAGACACCGGGGAGTTGGGGCGACTTTGCTGGAAAATTATGTTGAAGAAAGAGCAGTGGGTCAGACGATAGAGATCGAACGGCAAAACATGGCCAAGTTGAATAAATTTGGTCACAAGGTCGGTGTTGTCTCATTTTTTCATTTATTGTATTTGTATTTTACAATGACTATTTTTTTCATTTGCATAGGATATCTTGGTTCATAAAATAGGAGAAAACACATACAACACCACACATGCTGATGGGTTTAAGAAATTCGAAAGGAAGCATATTCAAATGGGAAAGCGAAGAGCTGAGCTGGAGGCTCGATTGATGGAAGAAGCGAAGTACGGCCTATAAATAATACCAATAACTAAATCTGCAGATTTTTCTAACCTAATTAAAATAGGAAATTACCCGAGGTGCAGATTGATAGGTCGGCAAAAGACTGGCTGTCCACCGCCCATGCAGACTTCGGACATGAAGATTATTATGGAGCTATTACAGATCTAGGTAAAGCTTATTTTTCGATGTGATCCATTTTAATTTCAAGTTTTAACCTAAATTATGGTAGCAAAAATTGAAATATCGGAGGAGGATATAAAGAAATATTCCAAACCCCGTACATTCTGGACGGATCATGCAATTCAAGGACACGGCACAGTGTATTCATCTACAAAGATCAGCGACGTTGCAGGGAAATCAGTTGGAAGCGTCAAGTTCGGGAAACATGCAGCGTTTTCAACTCCGATCAAAGAGGCTTTGTGAAAAGATCCAGTTTCGAGAAATCGAACCCATCTTTGATATAAAAAATAGGATATAATATAATAAACAGACCTTTGACAGATGATTGTGAAACTTCGCCCAACATTTGTAATTCCTGTTAAATTTGAACTGCCCCATTTCAACCAACGATTTGTTCCGCTTGCGTTATTTAGTGTTCGACAAATGAGTTCTTCCACAAAACTAACAGAATTGCCGTCAAAAGCGGTCCAATTCACCGATTCTCTCAGCTCATTCGAATACAAAGAAGGCACATCGGGCGACGTTGAAGAAGAAAAACTCGTTGAGAAACCAAAGATTTCAAGAAGAAAAACTTCCGTCGAAACGAAACAAAATTCAACTTCCCAGAACGACCAAGTTTCCGATAAAGAACAAGAAGACGTCTCTCAAATCAAACTCCCGTTAAAACGATCGAAATCAGCACCGACCAAGGGATCGAAGAAGCAAGTTAAAGCAAAGTCAAAGACGGATGTTTCCGCTGCAGACAAACCCGCTCAGCTCACTTCCACAAAGTCGGAGTTGAAGAACGTTTTACCGGAAGAGTTTAATATTGAGCCCATCAATGTCGGTGAAATTAAGTTGGTTTCGTATAATGTTGCTGGGATTAACAGTGCGATTAAAAAGGGATTGGAAAGATATGTTCTGGCGGAGGTATTTTATAAAACAATTTGTTGCCGACTTTTAATGATATATTTGTTTCATTAGGATGCAGATATAATATTTTTCCAGGAAACGAAGTTAAACGCTGAACCTGAGCCCGGTTTTCTGAGTGAGATTGAAAAGGTTTACCCCTACAGGTAAACAAGACGAGCTGTGGTCTTGATAAATGTTTTTAGATGAGCGATTAACTTTCGGTCAGGTATTGGTCCAATTGCAAAACAAAAAAGGGATACTCCGGTACGGCGTTGTTGTCCAAGATCAAGCCGCTTAATGTTACCTATGGGATTGATGGTGATGATTCTGAATTCAACTCCGAGGGAAGATGCATTGTTTGCGAATTTGAAAACTTTTACTTGGTGGTAAGATTCGCATATCATACGATTTAAAGATGAAACTTGACGTATTTTAGACAAGCTATGTTCCAAACGCCTCGACAGGTTTATCTCGCCTACCGCAAAAACGTCACTACATGAGCAAGATGCATACGTACCTCCAGAGCTTGGATTCGATTAAACCTGTAATTTGGAGTGGGGATCTTAACGTTGCTGTTGCCGAATTAGACTTGAAGAATCCAAAGACAAACACCAAGTATTTTTTTTATCAATTTTTTTTTTACTTCGTATGTTAAATGTTGAGCAGATCTGCTGGATTCACCCCCGAAGAACGGGAAGACATGTCGAAAATATTGGACAGTACCAATGATCAGCGGTTCATTGATGCTTGGAGACAATTGAATCCAGATGAGCCTGGCTATACTTATTGGGGATTTAGATTTAATTGTAAATCAAAGGATATCGGATGGAGGTAACGAAAATTAGGATAAAGTGGACAATGCTGATAATCTATTTATAGATTGGATTATTACGTGGTATCCGAGCGAATTATGGAAAGAGTGCGAACTATAATTCGACAGACTGACGTGTATGGCGCCAGTGATCATTGTCCGTTGGTTTTGATTATGAAGCAATGAAATGTGTGTGTGACAGATATTCGGTGGGACCAAAAAAAAAAGAAATCTCTTTCATATTTGTTCGATTTCTTTCTCTTGCTCTGCTTCTTTCTGTTAATCCTGCCAATCTCTGTAAATTCGCCAAATTTTTTCCGCTTTCTTGCTGTAGAAATGTCAATTGCGAGGGTCTATGCAAATGTATGTGACGAAAAACCGCAGGATTATTGGGACTATGAAAATTCCGCTATTCAATGGGGGTCAGTTCTACTTGATTGCAAATCACTTCCCTCAAATGCTTACCAATATGGTTATTTACAGTGGCCAAGACAACTACGAAATTGTGAAAAAAGTTGGAAGAGGGAAATACTCCGAAGTTTTTGAGGGAATAAACACAGCGTCGAACACAAAGTGCGTAATTAAGGTTTTAAAACCCGTGAAGAAAAAGAAGATTAAGCGAGAAATTAAAATTTTACAAAATCTTTCCGGCGGCGTGAACATTATCGAATTATTAGACGTCGTTCGCGATCCGCAGTCAAAAGTGCCAGCGCTGATATTTGAATACGTAGATAATACTGACTTTAAAAAGCTATATGAGCGATTTACCGATTATGACGTTCGATACTATATCTTCGAATTACTGAAGGCGCTTGATTTTTGTCATTCGAGCGGGATTATGCATCGCGATGTGAAACCACACAACGTTATGATCGACCACGCAAAACGTAAGCTTCGATTAATCGATTGGGGTTTAGCCGAGTTTTATAAACCTGGGGTGAAATACAACGTGCGGGTCGCTAGTCGTTATTTCAAAGGTCCCGAACTCTTGGTTGATTTTCAAGAGTACGATTATAGTTTAGACATGTGGAGTCTAGGGTGTATGTTTGCTAGCATGATATTTAGAAAGGAACCGTTCTTCCATGGACAAGATAATCAGGATCAGTTGGTGAAAATTGCAAAAGTGCTCGGTACGGATGATTTGGATAAATATTTGGAGAAATATGACATTAGGCCAGTCATGGACATTGGAAGGTAAATGTCTAACATCTTCTTCCATAAATCTTTGCTGAAGATTCTAATAGATGGCCGAAACGACCCTGGACGTCTTTCATTAAAGCGGAAAATGAACGATATATCTCCCCACAGGCTCTTGACTTTCTGGATCGATTGCTGAAGTACGATCACCAAGAACGACTAACTCCAAAGGAAGCGATGACTCACCCATACTTTGATCCAGTTCGGCCGAGTTGAATAGATTTTATTTGATTATTTTGTTGTCCGGTTGATTTTTTATAATTTGAAAAGCACATTAAACTGATCTTTTTTTTGAATATATTTTTTCTCACTCACTGTATTTGCTCGTTGATTTGTTTGGGGTAGCGTTTAAAAGCTGCGTTCAAAGAAAATGTTGTCCATTCTGGCTTCATAAATTATGTTTCCTTTCAGCATGATTGTAAATTGATTCAGCTCAATAGCTAATCCGGTATTAGAATCAGAACTGCCGCAGTTTTAACCATCACCATGATCCCAATCTCCATACATCCAACTTGAAAGAGAAATTCACATAAATCTGACATGGTGCAGCGTCAGTCATGATCCCGTGAAGTTTTAATTAAAAAAAGCTTCTATTTACAGGACTGTCAATGCAAACCTCGCAAGTCAAAAAATCCAAATGGAGGGGGAAACAGAAAATCATTTCGCATTGCAGGAAATCTACAACAATCTTCCCACCAACTCCCTATTAAGACCGCAGCCCTCAAGTCTCCAACCGTCAAATGACTCTTCATCACTATTCCAGTCCATCGCGGAGAAGTCTATTTTTCAAATTTGCAATTTCTACTGTAATACTATGGACGCTCACCAGATACCAGTTTTCGTGTACATAATCGGAGTTAGAGCCTTAGCTCGGAGCGAACGGTACGAGAATAATGAGAAAGCGCTGGAGGATTTAAATCGAATTTGGGTGTTTTTGGATTTCATACATTCGTTTGTAAAGAAATTAAAGGGCCAGATAGAGGTTGGGGATTTGATAGATATTTACGATGATTCCTTGAGTTACTTGGCTCATTTAGTATGTCTATTTTTTTTTCTTTCCTCAATTCGATTATAATTATTTTCATTAGATTTTTATATATCTTATAAAAACTTACGAGTTCTCATTTGCTAAGCATCTAACGTCGCTGAACTCGCTGAGCTTTCCTCCTAGGCTTCATGCCTCGCTCGTTAAGCACCTGGTTCATCTGAAGAAAGATACCGCTGCAATTTTGAAAGGACAACCGAATAAGAAAGAGTTCTGGCGAGAAAGCAACTTGTTTAAGATTTTGGAGCAAAAATATGTAATGGTGGCTGTCAGAGAGAAAGTGTTGAGGTTTGTTGATAACTTGGAGCATCGCATTAAAGAACACAATATTTAACCATTTACGACCTTACGTTGTGTATTTTTATTACATGTAATAAGAAATTATTTATCTCAAGCTTCTGTTAAAGTCTCAACCGAACATACTGTCAATGAATCATCTTCTGCACTTAGCATGCTCTGAATCCAAACGAGAATCGTTTCCGCGCGTTTCGTATGAAGTGGGTACTGTCTAGTTTTCGTATCCTTCCCTCCATCGCCTGCGCCGTTTTTGGCGGGTTCCGAGGTTCCCTTGATGTTCAGCTTGGTCATCGCCGCAGTTGGACCACGCTCAATTGATTTTTGGTTCGAGTTTTTCTTCCACTCCGTTATACTTTTCTGTAATTCGCTTTTTCGCAACCCTTTAACCACTTGCACATAATCAGCTTGCGACATACTTCTTGCGGTAAGAAATATCGGATAGCCGTCTCCTATCTCGTACAGCTTCGTGATCCGTTCCTGCCATTGCAAGCAAGTTTTGAAATCAAGCAGGAGGAAGTAATTGAGTCCAATTGCATGCCAAGACTCCACCAAAAGAGGGTGATACGTGCCGAGAGCCGGATGTGAATGTCGAGCCTGCTCAAGGGAGCTGGCCATTTTACATAGCTTGTTGTTGCAGGAAGCGTGCGATTCCGTTTGTGCGTGCGATATAACAAGATTATTCTCCGGCAGTTTCGTTGGAAACTGACTAATAAACTCGGCGATAGTGTTCGTTTTTACTCCAAAGCTTGATTGCACTACGGTCAATTCCGAATCTTCTTCGAGCGATGACTCGAATTCTTTCGACTTTTCTTCATTAACCTCCTCAATTGCGTTCACCGGAACGGCAAAAGGATGTAAAAACGCGGGTAAGTTGGTTTTGTATCCTTCTAAAAAGTGGCTGTAGTCTTTGATAGACTTTCGAGCTAAACTTTCCACCTGATCTACACAAGATTTCAAAGCCATTCGATACTTCTCCATTGGAGCAGGAGCAATATCGCTGGCATGATAGGCAGTGCTTGGCAGTAATGTCGCATTGCATTTTTCGTTGGATTTCGCGACTTTCTTTGCCCCAGTTTTCTCAGTGTGGGAATCCGTAACTGATTTGATCGTGGAATCGAGTATTGAAATCGCATATTGATGATAACACGCCGCTCTGAGGAAGTACAGTTGATTTTCGCAGCAATATTCTTCATCAGCCTCATCACATTTACTTCCCTTTTGAAGTTCATCCAATTGACATTCAGCCCGTCTTCTCTTCTTCGCCAACGTTATCGCAGTTTTAAAATCTCTCAAAGATTCTTTAAACTCTTCGCGAAAGCATTTGATCATCGCGCGAGTTCTATAAAACTCCGGAGTATTGGGTTGATGATTGATGACGAGATCGAGGGGAGAAGAAGTCGTGCACGAAGAGAGCATCCGAGAAGGAATTTTTTCGTGAAAAAAGTGTACATACACTGCGTCAAGGTTGTTGGGTGTTTTCTTCAGAACCTATTTGTTCAAATCATCAGTAACCTCTTCAAATAGAAATAGATTTTCGAAATAGAACCTTGAGAGCAACATCATCAAGCGTACTAGCGCTCTGCATCGTCAACACCGACGTCGCAATTTCGTCAATTTTGTATGCTTTGGCCAATTTCGACACTGCCAACTCCCGAAGCCTCTGCTGACGCACCGCGGAAATATTTCCACCTCGCCAACCTCCACCACGGCCACCGCTATCGCCCGACGAAATTTTTATGACAAGGTCTGAAGCTTCGTCAACAAGTTCGCGAATTTTTATCAACTTTCGAAATATTACTGGATCGATTGGTGGGGTCGAGTTGTCGTCTTCATTTATCGAGAGAAGCGATTGTAATAGCTCCGTTGGTAAGGTGAGCCATGGACCGTGATAGCTAGCAATGTACGGACTTTTATGCAATGAATAAATTTTTGAGAGAAATAAAGTTAGAGAACAATTATAGATGTAAAGTTGTTAAAAAATAGACGGAAATAATGTATAATGTTGAAACGGTCAACATACTAGTGTTTATTTCTACAAATCATAATCACATTCGACGATTCCGATGGTTGATTCTTTAAATTAGGTGTATTTTCGTGTTGCGAAATCATTTTTGAACAAAAATTACGAAGATAGAACAAGAAATCCCGTGTTTTTTTCTGCGTTATTGTTCCCAATTGAGAAGCAACCGCGCACGTCTATATTTCTAATCGAAGTGAATAAATACAGATACGTGGGAGTATAAATTAAAGCGTGGCAGAATAAACTCGCAATCCAACCCGGAAACAGTAACGTAAAAATTTGTTCTCAAGCTGGATCGAAAAAGAAAAAATTTTCTTTTTTGATTTGTCCTACTTTAAAATATGCGTGTTTTCCTCAGGTATTCAATCTGTTTCGTTGGTTTTTACGAGCATTGTCAAACTGATTCCATCATGTAAACTCGCAGGAACATTCGCCAGAAATTACTAAATAATGATTCAGGAAATGTGCACCGTTTCTACTCTGGACAATTTACCAACTACAAAAATGCCACTGCATCACTTTCCTTTGTTCGTTATATGTACACCATTGGAATAAGAAGGGAAGATAAGAATCTTTGGGAAAGAAGAGTTCCGATTGTTCCAGACCACGTTGAAAGATTGGTGAAAGAATACGGAGCAACAGTATTTATCCAACCAAGTACGAAAAGAGTGATTACTGACGAGAAATACGTCCAGGTGAGTATCCCAATTTTTATTTCAAACCTGAATTGTTTTCTTTCTGATACTTTTCAAACTGCACTAAATAACCACCACAGCAAAAAATGTTTGTGACGCACTAATTTTTTTCTCGAGTCAGGCTGGAGCAACTCTCGCTGAAGATCTGTCGAAAGCTGATATAATTCTTGGTGTTAAAGAAGTTCCCATTGAAAAGCTCATTCCGGAAAAGACGTATCTTTTTTTTTCACACACACATAAAGGACAAATCCACAATATGCCTCTATTGCAACAGATCATCGAAAAAGTTTGTTGGAATCATTATCTTAAAATTATTCTAATTTTTATTTTATGGATTCTTTTAGAGAATCAGGCTGATTGATTATGAACTAATGACAGACGAAAAGAAGAAACGTTTGGTTTTATTTAGTAAATTTGCCGGGTACGCAGGTAATTGGATTTCTGTTTCACGAGCAAAACGTATTATTTAAATTTACCTAGGAACCATTGATGGTTTGCATGCGCTCGGACACCGTTTATTAGCCTTAGGATATGGATCTCCGTTTCTCGTAAAATTCAGCACCATTTAAAAAAAATCAAATTTATTATAATATTATTAGAGTATTGGAATGTCATTTATGTACCGATGCGTTGCTGATGCTCGATTGGATGTAACTCGATCTGGACAGGTGATTTTGGACGATGGATTGCCTAAAGCGTTGGGACCAATGGTTTTTGTAATCACTGGAGATGGAAATGTTTCAAGGGTAATATTATATTATATAATTCCGATAACCTGTAAGTTGCTATTTTCAGGGTGCTCTCCACATCTTAAAATGTCTACCACATGAATGGATCGAACCAGATAAACTGAAAAGTTTCGCAGAATCTAAAGGTACCGTTTGCGAGTAAACTCTAAAATTTGGGCAATTTAGGCTAACTGATTCGATTAGATTTCGATCCACATAAAGTTTATCTTTGTCAAGTGACTGCAAAGGATTACATCGTCAAAAAAGATGGCGGAGTCTTTAAATCTGAAGATTACAAGGAGAATCCGGATAAATACGAGTCAATCTTTCATAAAAAGGTAATGCTATTCTGTTATCTTAATTAAACAACACTAATATTTTTATTTTCAGATCGCACCTTATTGCACCATGCTAATTAATGGAATATTTTGGGATTCGAGATACCCTCAACTTATTACGAAGACGCAAATTAAGCAGCTCGCTGAAACGAAAAATTTAAGACTTTTAAGCGTCGCGGACATTTCCTGCGATATAAACGTAATTTATACACAAACGCCGAAAGAAAACCAAGTCTAAAATCAAAGTATTAGGGTTCTCTAGAATTTGTAAACAAAGCATCAACCATTTATGACCCATTTTATATGTACGATCCCATAACTCAAAGTGATCACGACAGGTAGGCACCTAAAAGATTTATGTAATTGCGCACGTTATCATTCACACAAAAAAAGCTTAACTGGACCCGGAGTTCAAATAATGTCGATTGATAATTTACCAACGGAAATGCCGTTAGAAGCAAGTGAGCATTTTAGCGCTTCTCTATTTCCATTTATCAAAGAGCTGGTAATTAATGAAAAGCTACGATTAGTGTTTTAATTAAATTACTTTTCTTCCAGATTGTCGGCAACTTTTCTCATCCTGTTTTGTCCAGAGCGACCATAACGTTCGAATCTGGTTTAACCGAGAAATTTAAAAAATTAGAGAAACACATCAAGTTAAGGTGAGCTCAATTGGGTTTTCATTTTATTGTACCAATATTTTTACTTGGAATCTTAGTGCGTCTTCACCCACAAACGCGACGAAAAGGGTATTAGTTCTTGGATCTGGGTTTGTTGCGGGTCCATTGGTCGATTACCTTGCTGGGGTAAATAACTACTCAGTGACAGTCGGTAATATTTATCTGTTAAAAACTTAATTACACTTTTAACAATTTACCTAATAAAACAGCCACAAACAATTTAAACGAAGCAAAGTTAATATCATCCAACAAATCGAACGTTTATGTTAAAGAGTTTGATGTTTCAGATGCGGAACTTTTGAATAACTTGATATCCGAAAGTGACGTGGTGGTCAGGTAAATGAAAAATCTGGCATATTTCTGTTCGTTTTATCAATTTTGCGACTTAAAAAAGCTTGTTGCCTGCATCGTTTCATGTCGGAATAGCGAAGTCCTGTATCAGACACGGTAAAAATCTAGTTACTGCCAGCTACGTTTCTCCGGAAATGCAGTCTCTACACGAATTAGCGAAATCTTCCAAAGTATTGCTACTGAACGAAATTGGATTGGATCCAGGAATCGATCACATGTCGACTATGAAAAGGTTGGCTTCACTCTCTCCTGACGAAAAGGTTATTTCGTACAAATCTTGGTGCGGCGGTCTACCGGCTCCAGAACACACGTTAAAGTCGATTTCTCCCATCGGATATAAATTCAGTTGGAGCCCCAAAGGAGTTCTTCTTGCCACGTTAAAAGGAGCGAAATATATCGATTCCAAACGAATGACTGAGATTCCGGAAGGAGAGTTGATGGAGAATGTTAAGGATATCGAAATATTTAAAGGGTTCAGTTTTGAAGGAATTCCAAATCGGGACTCAATCAAGTATCAAAGAATATACGGTTTAGAAGGCAATCAGGTGGAAACCTTCTTTCGAGGCACTTTACGATACAAAGGATTTTGTGATGTGATGAAATGGTGCCAACAGCTGAAATTACTCGATTCGACACAAGTGGATTTATCACGGGTAAAATCATGGAACGAATACATTATGAAAACGTCACCAAACCTACGAACGAACGAAATCCCGCCCGATGTGAAGGAAACCCTTAATTGGCTAGGGATTTTTTCAGATTCCAAAAGATTCGTTGTGAAAGAAACCGCTCTCGATTCATTTTGTGAACTATTGAAGGAGAAACTGGTATATGAGAAGGAAGAACGTGATATGGTGTGTATGCACCACGAATTCATCGTGAAATCAGCCAAAAATGAACGAGTTCTGCAATCGACGCTAATTTTGTACGGTGAACCTCATGGATTCTCAGCGATGGCCAAAACAGTCGGTCTGCCAGCGGCGATAGCAACAAAATTAATAATGGAAGGCAAGATCACAGAAACGGGAGTAGTTAGACCGACGATAAAAGAGATATATGATCCGGTGCTGAAGGAGCTGGACAAGTTGGAAATCAAATTTGTGGAAAATGAATCAAGGAAATAAAATTCTGCAATTATCAATGTAGAATGACATAACTCGGCACGTTTTACCTTGCGTAGAATTAGATGTGTCTCATGGTCATATGTCTTGTAACACTTGTTTGTATTCACGTCGATAAAAGTTCCTGTATCCAATGCAAGCAGCGCGTGGTGAGCGGAAAAGAGACGAGAAAAGGTAAAGTAAAGAGCGTGGACGCAGTAAGATCAGAACGCGAACCACGAACAGGGCGGGCGGTGGAAATCAGGAGTTCAGATTTGGTGGCATTGGGTGGGGAGTTACACTAAAAAAATCCACTTTGGAAAATTTTTTTGGAGCCCTTAAAGGAAACTCGAGTGGGTTCACCTCGAGATACGCCTCCAAAACTTTTATCTTGCCGTGTTTTCTCCCGTTGTTTATCGCCTGTCATTTTGCTCTTTTTAATTCCTGTTTTGCTTTGCATACAAAAAAGAAAAGTTTTCTACCAAAAAAAAAGATTCACCCGGAAAAAAAAACCTCATTGTATAGACATCGCTAGACTGCAAAGTTCTGTTGGGTGTATTAATATCGAATTTCGTTTTGCTTAATTTAATCTCGTAATGTTTAGAAATATTTATGTGTTGTTATTTTGAGCCAACTTAAACTTCATTTACAGTTACCCTCCGAAGTACATTGACGAAACCGTTTAAAAATACTTTAAATAAATCTAAATGGACTCTTCTCAACCTTACACGATTGTTGGGCCGGCTCAGCAAATTACTGGTTTCCCTCAAAAATCACTTCTTCGTCCGATTTTTGTGGACCACACGAAATATCGTTCGGTGAGCTTTACTGCTGGGCAAAATGTAGAGGAAAATTCAGGAAATCACCAAGGAATTAATGGGACCTGGGTTAATAAACGTCCGGAAGTTTTGTCGAATGGAATGGCCCTTCCGCGGACTTTAATGTCGCATGCAGTTATACCACCTGATTTGTTACGACCAAGGGCGCATACGAACCCAGCGTTTCAGACTAATGTGCCGTTAAACTCCAATGGAATGATTCCGCCCCCACTCACAAATGACCCTTCCCCCCGATCTTCCATTTCTTCACTCAGTAGTATGAACTCATCCGCGCTTTCCCCACGACTTATCTACGGTCTTGATGGATTACCCTATTTATTGTCTTCTACTCCTCAATACTCTTTGGATGGACCACAGGAAATATATTTTCCCTCCGCGAATGATATTGAAGAGGCGTCCGCGATGGAGATACTTCGCAAAAAGCAATTGCTGCGAGCTCAAAAATTAACTCTTAACATTCCGGCGGCTGTCTCCGAAGAAAGTAGAATCTTTACGGAGTATTCTGAAGATGGGTTGTCTTCCATTTATTCGACGGATTTGCAACCCATGAGTCCCAACGTTCAAACTACCTTGCCAGCTCGAAATAATCGCCGGGTTTCGTTTATGAAGACTGTCATGGTTGCTAGGACGTGGAGCTCTCACGATTACGGTAAAAAGATCTTTCTAGGTTGTTTTTTTTGAGTAACCAAAGTTTAATTAGATCGAACACCTATTCGAGTGGAACCGTTTACAGACAGCGACTTGCTTGAGCTATCAAATCCATTAGTTCTTCACTACATATTAGAGCGGAGTTCGAATACATCTGACAAGGAATCTCGGCAACCTTTCAGCCCCCCTCCATCGATTTCCGAAATACCCTACGAGGACTTTGAAACTCCCAGTAAAATGTTGAGACCAGCTCTCTCCCTGCCACCAACATTATCTGAATCTTCATTGGAGAAGTATAACCCTGTTGGGCACGAACGAAAAGAAAAAGTATCGAAAGAAAAACGGAAACCCCCAGTCCTATCTAGTCTTACGACGTCTTTGGAACCAAACGCACAGGCGCTTAGTCTGAATGCCCAACTCCACAATCAATCTCCGTTCTCGCCCCTAATATCACCACCCCCTACAATCTCTCCTGCCGCACTGGGGCGATACAATTCAATCTCACCACCATCACCAACAGCATATACTCTACAATCGGATGCAACTCCCCCAAGCGTATTAAAGTCATTTTCAAGATCCACAAGCAAAACAGAACATGTCAAACAAATCCCAATCCTGAAATCTCCACCAACAATTCCTCTGCGCAATAGTTACAACATCAACCCCAATTTCAACGCAAGTACGAGCCATTTAAATTCTTCATCGCCTTTGAGAATATCCAGGTCGAAATCGAAACAAAAAGATGAAATCTTACCGGAAAATGACAGTGCAGCAGAATCACGAGCGTTTCTCTTGTCAGCTAAAAGCAAATCATCCCGCTCCTCAAAAGATCGTCAAGTAGATGCGTATATCGCGGTAAACGAGAAATCCAAGATATCGAACTCGCAGAGCTCAGTAATTGAACTCTATAATTCCAAGTTTGAAAATGAAGATAATGATGAATTCGTACTTACACCGATAAGATCTCAACTTCGACACACAGATTCCACACGATCAGAGTCTCGGTCAAAAATAATTCAAAATCCCGCGTTTCCGACTTCACAGGAAGTTGAGGAGGACGACGAAGACGAAGATGATACTCAAGCTGTCGGCGAACAGCAACAACATCGACGAAGGCGGAGACGAAAGCGAACAAGAAGTCGAAAGAAGAAGCAGACAGATCAAGAAGGGGATACCACGTTTGATAGTCAGGTGGATGGAGGAGTAACGCAAATGCTTGAAGAATTGTCCATTGGCGCCGAATTCGGGGGAGTAAATTGATTGTGTGTGATTGTGTTTTTTCTTTCCTTTCACAATAAAAGGATCCTTTTTTGTATTGTTCGATTTAAATTTCACCTCTTGTAGTTTATAGATCGATTTATTTTTTAGTCTCCCGGTTTTTTTTTATATTAAATAATTCCCGTTATTGTCTTTCTTAGTTTGTAAAGATATTATGACAGTGACGAACTATGCACCTTTTCTATTTTTTTTCTTCTTTCAAATAAAAGAGATTTTTTATGTATCGGTAAGCTCTCCCTTGTGCAGCTAGCTAATGGATCCAGCTGGCTTACTTCACCAAATTGATTACTACAATCATGACGTCGACCGTCCAATGAATTGCTGACGAGTCTTGATCTGGATCACCTATAGAACCATGTACGAACATTCAGCTGGAACATCAGTGTCAACTTAAGTACAGTTTGCAAACTTGATTTTTTGCAAACTGCACAAAGAATTCTCATGCCAAACTGCATTTCTCCAGTGAAATGACAAATCTGGTTGTAAATAATTTTTAATAATACAGTAATGTTCTTCTTACTTGTTTGCTTTAGCACGCAAATCATACATGTACAAGGAGGATCTCAGACAGCAAACTGAACAGACTCTGCTGCTTTTTGGTATGTGGTTATGCACTGGGTACTAGACAAGCATCTTCATTAGTTCATCTTTACTGTATCATCCGCCTTGATCTGGTTAAATTGTAAAAAAATGGTAACCAAAATGACACAAAAATAGAACTCACTAAAATAAAGAGGTGAGCCCCACTTATTCAACTGCTATCCCGCACAAGCCACTCTGTCAAATGAACTTGGTATTTTTTTATGAATGCCCAAAGAGTTTGTTCTGATATATTATATTGTCGAGTGCAAGGAGTTCAGGATGGAACTCTCCTTGATGAGTCGTTTTGGAAGATTCCTTATCACGCAATTGCCATGATTGTCAGAAACAAAAACAGGAAAGAAAATCAATTTAATGCCAGAAGAAAAGGAACTGAACAACCCTAGTGTGGATACCTTGGAATATAACAAAAACAAAAATGATTTAGTTGCTGAAAAGTTGGAGTTTGGAAGTGAGGACAAGGCACGAATCTATTTAAATTTACTTTTTGATTTGGAGCCAGTCACATTCTTTCTGTGGTATATCCAGCCTGGTGACTCAATCAACACTAATGATAGTAATGACCTGGATTATGAGCTGTTAAGCCCCCATGCACAGTTACACTATAATTTGATTTTCAAGAAAGAAAGATATCAGTGCATTTGCTTCTGACCACTAATTCCTTCCTCAGAAGTCAATCTCATGGCGAGCAATTTATGCAAAGTCACTACACAACTGCAATTGTAAACAGAAATTATTTCTGTACAAAAAAGACTATACTCTGGTTGAAAGCAAACTGTCCTGTTGGGGACTGTGAAACAATGGAGAGGAGTCAACATTCTGACACTGTGAATGATCTGTTTTTTCAATCACCAGTCTGTCTGTGTTAATATCTCACTGCGTAAAAAAAAAAAAGGATGCTATCACACAGATAACTGTAGGCCATTTATAGCAGTAATACAGGATGTATGTTGCAATGAAAAGTATGGATTTGAATTTTGTTTGTTTGGATGCCACAGACATGATAAACATATACTGCTAGCTTCTCTATGCACTTATCAGGTAGGGAAATATACCTTTTTAATATTTATTTGTAATTTAACATTGTAGTTCAGATATAGATTGTATAGTTATGCAGAACCAATTGCATTCTTTTAACGAGTTGGGAATCAGCAGAACCAATCACTCAATTTATTAGAATCCTTAGTTTAGCTCATGGGATTTCATTTTAATCCAAAGCTTTAGAGTATTAATAAGTCACATGCAGAGCTAAAAGTGATTCAAGATCTGATTCCTGAAGCCCATTGTATACAAGCATGGGAGAGGTACATTATACATTATAATGTGTACAGATGCTAATAAAAATCTCAGATATTGTGAAATAGTGAAAACCATGTGCCTACCATCTCAAACCCATGATTATCACATTATTTTGACACTGTATAATGTATTCCACAATAGACGAGCTTGAAGCAGAAGAGCAGATGCTTTTTCAATATTTGAAAAAAGAATTACAATTCAGAGTGACAAAACTACAAGCAATATTAGGCCCATGCTTATCATAGTGCATGTGATACTAGAAGGTTGTTTAGACTAATAATTTAATCAAAAGATTCTTCTGTGGTAGTTTATTTCATTCCTGAAAATTATGCTTTTTACTATCATGTTAGACACTAAAAGCAACACTTCTGAAAGGTCAAAAAGAACCATCAACTCAACACATTACTAAATGTGCTCCTTAATAAATCATCTTTTTTTTTTGGTCTTTAAAGAAAGCTAGAGGAAGCAAATCGTAATACAATTGAGATAAACTCAACATGATTATTAGGCAACTTGAGAAGGGACGTGAATTATAGTCAAACAGTAAATTTACAATTATCAATAAAGTTTTCAGCTTTGTGTATATACAATCCACAAAGAGTGATGTAGTTTATTAAGAGTTACTTGATGGACCATATTGTGAATGTGGGATATGAGTTCACTTTTATATAAACATATTCATTATGCAGCAATGGCATTAGGTAGATTAGAGCAGTTTGATTTAACAGTTGGGAGTAAACCAAATTTGTTGTCAATCAATGTAAACCCTTCACCTGCAAATACTGATTGGAATGAACCTAAAACGTGCAAACTCATTAATGCTGGGCTACCTCTGGACTCTGAAAGTGAGGAAGAATCCTATGCCAGGTAAATTTGTTTATTTTATGGAGAAGTTTTCTCTGACTTGTAAATCTTTTTCTAGACTAATTTTTGTATAGTGTTGCTTTGGATTTACTTTTATATCGTAAGAGATTTATTCTAAAGAAAACTTCTAATAAAGCATGATTTCAACAAAAACAAAAACGCCTTCATCTATAAATCTCCAAAAGACCAAAACAACTTTAAAACCCAAAGTAAACTAAAAATACTCCTCGTTGAAGATAAAACAAAAATTTAAATTTGCCTTGTCAATCACAACACATAGAAAAATCACCTCTGGATATCCAAAATGCCCCAAAAAGAGTAAAATTTTTACCAAGCAACAAACACCATTCAACAAATTCAATTAAAAGAAAAAGAATAAAATAACTAACAAAATAAAAATAAAAAGAAAAATGTCTTATCCAAAATACCAAAGTCAGACCCTTCACCTGATCCCACTTCCAATGTACCCTGACCACTGCATAGCCTCAAACACAGATTGGCAAAACTTTACTCCATAACACCGACCAAATCTTTGGACTTAGCATTACCATAAGAAAGTAACAAATTTGAATTACTGGAAAGAGAGATTCAGTTTCTGGAAGCAATGTCTGTTATACCAAGATATGTTTTATTACTTTCAATATAACCTCAGAAATTTTTAATCTTTTAATAGAATGTCCCAAGATTCACCAAAAAAACAATGTGCCTTTTGAAGAAATGTTACTGCATTCAAAGAGATGACCTCCAATCAAATCTCCCCTCACTTGTTTACGCGTCCTTCTAAAAGATGAAAGAAAGACAAAAAAACAGATGCTAAAAGTGCTGAGATTAAGAAAACACTTTTTCTGTTAATCATTTTATTCCCAACAGGAAGAAGAAAGACTAGCTAAGAGCTCAAGAGGTAAGAAAATGATAGATTATGAGAGAGAGAAAATGCAACAACAAATGCAAAATATGTACCTCTACAGTGAAATGACAACGATGTGATAGTGAATGTACGCGATATATTGCAATGTGACAACCAGCAATTGAGAATGATGTGCCCAATTCTGCTGTGACAGTAATTTTATCTGCTGCATCTTTTTCTGATGCATATGTTATGATGGAAGATTTGCAGAAGCAAATTAGTGATGATACTGTTGAGCAACGTGAAAGTGATTTGTGGTGGACTGGGTCGATAATTGGTAAAGTCATCTGTTGTTGTGGTTCGAAAACAATTGCTTCCTTAAAAGGTAATATCTTTGCACACTCACCCAGTAACAAACTGAACAGCGTCGTGTCAATCATACACGGAAGAGAGAACGAGCCTGAAGCATTTCTTGCGTATCAACTTTCCCATGTTTACAGTGCAGAAAAGTGGATTTTGGGTTGATAGACATATTTCGTGGATAGGTACGAGTCCAGATGGATAAATCTACTGGAATGGGCAGCTTGTTGGAGTATTGGAAATTAAATGTCTGACAATATGACAATAATTCCTTAATTTAATAGCTGGGACTATTAAGCTTCCAAATTCCCATGAATATTTTGCGCAGATTTAGTTTTCAATGCAAGTGACGGGAACGAAGTGTGGAGATTTCATTGTTTATTTCAAGGATAAAATTTGGAAAGAAACAATTTTGTATAAGAAGGAATTTGTGAATGGGAAGTTGGAGAATATAGAGCGTTTTTATTCAAAGAGTATTCTTGGCGAGGTATCTAAAAATGGTTTGTGAAATTTGTGAGAGGTGGGTGAAGAACGTTCGTGAAAAAATGATAAGTCCATTTGACAGAGTAGCTTGTGCCGGACATCAGAAGCAAAGATCCTTGACCGCCTGGTGAAATGTGAAGTGAACAATATTAAGATGTTCGGATTAAAGTTGCAGTTGAGTTTATTGATTGCAGATCGAAAAAAGTCCACTTTAAATACATTATTAAGTTTGCTTGAAAATATATTTACTCAATGCGCATTTTGTGACCCTAGGCTCTGGAAGACCAAAATGAAGTGCGAAAATGGAAATGAAACGAAACGAAATGTTAGGCTTGCAACGATGCATACTAAATTTCAAGCACTACCATCATCATAGAAAATGTGTCTAAGAACCATTTTGCCCATGTGCGATGTGGTACGGATCGGTTTGCACAGGCACTACAGTACAGTATAAAACGCCTGTATTATCAAGACGCCTGTGACTAATAAACATGTTCATACAAGACCACTCTAAAAAATATTAGAAAATAATCTCACGTACCTTTTTTTTTCTTTGTATTCGTTCCAAAAACCTCATTGAGTTTGAATTTAAAGAAGAGAAAAATAAGAAACCAACATCTTATTGATTACACAGAAATTTCACACTAATTTACAATCATATTCGTCAATCGCCAGTGAATCGGATTTGTAGGCAAAATTTGCGTGGGTTCGGTACTGTGTGACTTTGATAAATCAGACGCAAACAGAGTGGCACTAATCGTTTTTTTTTCCATCCTCCCCTTGTTGTTATAAAACATGGCCGACTTGGATTCGGAGACCGCTCAAATAATCGCATGTAATGCTGTCAGTTGTTAATCTTTGCCTCGCCCTAACCCTGGTTTCCTTGGGTGAACAGATACTTTCAATTCTGCTGGATTTATAGTCGACTTCATAAACGTGTACCTGGGGATGCAAATGTACAAATTCGAGCTAAATAATACTCGGAATAAAAGTTTCAACCGAGCTTTAATCTGGTTATCGGTGCTGGCAATTACTATGAGAGTTTTAACCTATGGAATAATAACGGAGGATCACTCACCGATAACTGCGAAACCTTGGAGCGTGGCTATCGATCCCCCTTGGACTGCCGCCGTCGAGATGTTAGTCTTGCTGATAAATTTGATTTTAATTATTGTTTTTGGCTTACGGTGGAAAGTTATCCGGGTAAATTTTTAGCCAGTTTTTTTTTTCGTTCAGGTTTGATAATTCTTCATTTTGCAGAAAATAATGAGATATCCGTTATGGTTTAAACTTTCTCAATTGTATTTTAATGTGGTCAGACTCTTGATATTGTTGTTTTAGGATGGAGAAAGCGCACGTCATCCTCAATGTTGTTTTGACCATTATAGCTGCAATATCAATATTCTACTTATTTCCACTATCTCCTGCCATAATAACAGTTGCAGTTCAGTGTAAGTTGCATTTCGTTGTCAATTTTCACCTTTCTAATTTCATATTTCAAAACAAAGTGGCTATCTACGAGTCAATGATCATCACATTCATATTCGCCTTATATCGAGTCAAAAAAACGAACGAATTCAATTCTGTACGCAAATCGATAAAACGTAAGGTCCTCATTTCATTGGTATCATTATCAGTCATGTTGTGGGTTGCGGTTATTTTGTACTTGATTGCAAAGATATATCAGTATCAAAACCAACCTAACCGATACGTTGTCTGCTTTGTAACTGCTATAATGCTGAAACCATTATCGTAAGGCTCTTTTATTTCTTTGTGTGGATTTGTGGATGAAAATTTAATTTCGTTCTTTCAGCCTTACATTTACATTCGTTTTCGTTAAAATGGTTCGATCAATCTTGGTCGAGCTCAATCCTTCAGCGATTGAACTGCATCCTTCATCAATTGGTGGTGTGTCGTCATTGACTTCGTTGGGGAAACGATCGGACAGCATGCTTCGAAAACTAGGTTCGCACTCTCCACTGGTTCCGGAGAGTGTCATAACATCACAAGGTTTTGAGACGACCGAGACGGAGGATCCGGAAGAATCTGTTGATGTAAACGAATTTGAACCAGTCCAAGGTACACGATGGTTGAAACCAAAAACGACAAATGGGGAAGTTTCTTCGCAATTTTTCATTGTGATAGATGATGAAATATTCAAGCAAACGAGTAATCCTGCTCCTGTTGCGGTCGCTGGCGATGTGCTGGAGATTACCGGTATATCCGAAAACGGCGTTTGGGGGTTGGGAAGGAACATGAGAACGATGACAGCGAGTACGTTCCAAATGAGTGCACTGCGGAAATTTAGCGAAAGTGATTCCAGAAGACTGAGAGCAAAGCACAAGCGAACAAGGAGCGGAAATGACGCCTCTAACGCTTCGAACAGTGCATTATTTGGGGAATCGCCTGGAAGATCCCCAGGTACAAATAGTGTGCTTGGAAGGAGCCCTCAAAACACCGCCCCAATACCTCGAAACATACAGCCCGCTTTCCAATCAAACTTACTCTTTGCAAGACTGAACGCCAGCTCCAATTTGCAGCGAAGCAGCTCACTCACTGACGGAACGAAAACGCACCAAAAATTAATTTTAGAATCAGAGAACGAGAAGTGCAATCTGTCACGAACGAGCACTCCCGATTCTTTACCACGAAACCCCGGCCGCTCGAAGTATACGGTTATGATTCCTTATACAAAACAGCGCACCGATGAAATTAATCTCGTCGTAGGAGACATTGTTAGTGTGGATCACATATTTGAAGATACTTGGGCGGAGGGATTGAATGTTTCTACAAACGAATTCGGGATCTTTCCACTCTCGTATTGTGTGGAGAAAGTTGACTCTCAACCTACAGTGGTTACAGAAATCGCAGCGCCTAATTTACCCACGTATTCTGAAACTAATTCCCCGATCGAGCGATCCAGCGATCCCGAGGTGCTTGAAAAGGTTGAACAGCTGCTTTCAAATACCAGTAATCCTGAAGATGGCCTACAGACCTCATCGACAACCGTATCTTTTACGATGGATCGGCAGTCACTGAAAACAACAATGCCTCTGATGTCGATTTATGGATCGAACACGGACATAACGCTATCGCGTAGCTCCACCCCTGGCGTTACCATTCCCACGATTGCAGAAACTGAAACAGTAGAAGACGATGAACTAGAAGAAATTCAGGAAGAAGTAATTGTCACTGCCATCAAGACCTACGAGCCACGACGGGAAGATGAGCTGAAACTGTATGAGGGACAGCAGTTACTTCTTGTGAAAGAATTTAGGGATGGATGGGGTCTTGGTAGAGATTTAGGGAGTGGAGAACAAGGAATGTTTGCTCTAAAGTTTACGAGGCGAACTCCAGTAGATTAGAATCAAGATTTGTCAACGGAGAGCAGGGGACAATTTATGTACTATTTTTATATATATATTTTTCAATTTTGTTTTCGCTTTTCAAAAATATTTCTCATAATATTGATACATTTCTAAATAAACTCTTTTATTGATTGTTTTCCTGAGCATTGACCCAGACCGGTGTGGCGTGTTAGAAAGCTTAAACAAAAAATGTTTTGGACAAAAAAGAAAATCTTAGCCGATCCAAAGTATGTGTTATGCGTTTTTTTTTTGCTTTCTATATTTTCTGGGTTTCATTTGCTGTATCTTGCTGCGTCCTCGTTGATATTTGAATTAATTTGTTTTCACATAATTCCTAGATCTCCTCACTTGGGCTTCGGATCTGAATCTGCTTTGGCGAAACACATTGCTTCTCTCTCCTCTGTTAAAGATATACTGGAATTTTGGTATGCTATCTTTTGTTTAGAAATTTGAATTTTTTTGACCAACAATTCCCACGTTTTTTCACAATATAGGAACTACCCTCTTGAAGATCACACTGTGAAAACTTCCGATGGCTACTTTTTAGGAATCCACCGTATCCCCGAAGGACACGACGGAGCTACTGTTTACAGTGTTCCAAAACCTTACCCCAAACCAACGGTTCTGCTCTGGCATGGTCTTGGTATGAGCTCGGAGCTTTTCCTCTGCAACACTTCCCAAAAGACAAACTTGGCTCTTATGTTGGCTGACAATGGATATGATGTGTGGATGGCAAATACTCGCGGAAACAAGTACTCTGACACCCACGAAACACTCAAGAAAACCGACTCAAAGTTTTGGGATTTTTCGTTGGATGAAATTAGCAACCGGGACGTGATTGAAGTGGTTGATTACATTTTGACTGTGACGGAACGTCGTGATTTATCGATTATTGGGTTCGAACAAGGTGGGATGTTAGCATTGAGCAGCTTGGCGAATTGCGCCAGCGCGTGGTCTGAGAAAATTAATCTTGTGGTTTCGTTAGGCCCGTGTAGCTTGTCCAATGGTAAGTTGTTTAGATTTAGTTTTCTTTTTGCTTATGACTATATTAATAGTAATATTACAAACAGACCGTAAAAACGCCCAGTTTTTCAAAAGTAAAACTTGGATTTCAGCTGTGTTGAGTCTTGCCTCGGCCTTTACGTCTCAACTGTTGCCCATGTTAACCCGAACAATCTCACCATCGATACTTTTTACCTTGCTTGGGACGAAAGAATTTCTTTCGTCTGTTCCGATGATTCAACGTTACATTCCGTACTTTGTTCAGGTCTTGGGTATGGAAACAACTCTTAAGCTGCTTTTTGACTGGAACTGCGAAAACATCGGGTCGCGGGATAAAAGAATCGCGTTATACTCTCATCTTTATTCAACTGCTAGCGTGAAGAATGTCGTTGTGAGTGACCACATTTCTTTTAAATAATTTTTGCTATAATAAACCTTAATTTTTGTTCAAGCACTGGCAACAAATCAAAAAGGAAGGTATGTTTCGTCAGTATGATTCTCGATATCCGTCGATCGTTCCGCAAATATTCAGGTCACGAGGAGATCATCGACCACCTACTCCAGTTCCAACGTACCAAATCTCTGACAAAGTCAAAGTCGTCATTTTCAACGCAGAAGCGGACAGATTTGGAAGTATCGAGCATTTGAAACACTATCTTCCAGCACATGCTGAAATAATTGAGACTGCGGTATTCATTTTTTAAGCATGCTTTTTATGAGTTATTAACATTCCTTTAGGGATTTGAAATTCTTGACTTCATTTGGTCAGACTCGGCAAACAATCAAGTTTGGGCGAAAATTATGGAGTTGTTGCATGCGACCGAATCACCATCGCGTCCACTTCAACGCAAGATTGATGAAGGCATTTCTGGTGAAGTGATGTACGAGTATGAAGAAGAAATATTGCAAGAAGTCGATTTCAACAGCTTTGGGTCAAAACGCGCAAAGCAGATCGCTACGAAAGTGCCAATCCACGTTGATTTATACGATAGACCGAGACAACTTGGATCTCTTTCGCGTCTTGTTTATTCTCCGCCAGGTCGAGTATTCCCACCAGTCAGAAGCTCGACATTATCTCCGATTTCTGAGAACGACGAGAAGGTCGATAAAAAATCTCCAGCGGAGTTCGCGGTTACTAACTTGGAAGATGAATTGAATGAGGTGGATGCATTGAAGGCAAACGTTAGCCGTGTAAGCTCAGAAAGTGACATTGCTGTTTGGGGAGACCAGTCGGATGATGAAGGTGATGTGAATTTGTCGCACGAAAAGGGACTTAGTGAAAGCGGAAACAGCGGGGATGAGTATACTTATTATCCTGCCGTCTACAGGTACCTGAACGAACCAATGAAAGAAATTTATCATAAGATGGTCGAAAATGGAGCAAGTTTGTGCGAAAACGACGACATCATTGCAAAGAGTCGAGAGTCGACATTGTACCGTATTGCGTCGGACGAAATTTTACAAATTCAAGGTTGCAAGCGAACCCCTCCGGCACGATTGCAGGATCTTCAGTTGGAGTCGGATGATTCGGATTCGAGCTATTCGGAAGGCGAAGGTGATGCAACGGAAAGTGAGGGGGATGTGAGCATCGATTCTTGTATGTCTAGTGAAATCAGTGATGACCACATCATTACGGAAGAAGAAGTAACGGGGTTGCATGAAGATATGATTGAAAAACCAATTGAAATTCAACCGGAAAACGAAAAATTATTGACCTTTTTGATGCAAGATGCGATTCCGGCCAGCAATGCACCCGAACTCGACCAACCAACAAATTCGACTGAAGAATTGCAAGTGAGTTCGTTGATAGGTGACTCTGCGGAAAGCAAAAATGCCGAATTGACTGAGGTATTAATCTACTAAGGATGAATTGATATATTTTTATATATTTTATCACCAGAATTGTGAAGATGTCCGTAAAGTGACGGAATTTGAACAAGACATTGTTGATGCTGGAATAGAAGAAATGAAAGTTAATGGGCATGGGGAAGCGCATCCATCAATGAATGATACAGCTACGTGTCCGACCATTTATGATATTAAAGTTGGAGTTCTCAGCGATGACGAAATCACGATCGAGGAATATGTTGAGTACGAGGAAGAGGAAATAATTGAGTATGTTTATGATAACTGAACCACGGGAGTTGAATCTCAAAACTTTGTGAAAAAAATTAAGTGATTATTCTTATTTTTCAATAAATATTATAAGACTGTACTATTAGATATTTATTTTCTTATGAGA
>JADGJK010000231.1:0-34933 GCA_027600645.1 Nowakowskiella sp. JEL0407 | reverse complement strand
GATAACTTTCCCCTTCCGTGTACTCATCTGTCCATCTTTAGATTTAATCAACCCAGACCCAACAAGCACACACGATTTCGCCCATGGTTTCCTCCTCAACTCTAAAATCTTAAACAACTGTCGAAAATGGTGATCTTGCTTGCACATTGCCCACCACATAAAATCAACGAATCACATTTATACGTTGCTTGTCGCCGCGATATCGCGGGATAAGTATAACATCGCACCATCGTATCGGACAATTACAGCTACCCCCAATTTATGCGGTTTTAAGTCAGGTTTTCTAACGGAAGGCTTTTTCTTTTCAAAATAAAGTGCTAAATGAACGAGGAAGGGCGTGTGAAAGAAAAGAAACTTTTATTGTAAAGAAATGTGGTAGAATATTTAATTATTTTTCTTTGTTGTTAAGGACCTTTTTTTTTGGGGGGGGGGAATTCCCAGTTTCATTTGAATTTTAATATGTCTTGAATAATACACCGTGATAAATATAATTTCATTTATAACTATTCCCACTCCCAATAATATAATTTACTCCCATTGTATCCAAATACTCCAACAACTGTTTCTTTTTACACTTCAGTCCCGAATTCGTTATATCGTTCAACATCGATTCAAAATGTACCGGCTCGTACCGCAGTATTCTGGAATGTAATTCTGCATTATTTCGGATATACGTTGTTATTAAGATTTTTGGATCGCGCGGGTTCGAATTTGTCGTTGGAGCCGTTGCATCATCATCCTCGTCCTCCAAATCAGGTTCGAGATTTTCCAACTCACCATCTGATCCGTTCGAACGTACATCGTCATCTGATAAGTTGTTCGGGAGATGCCGATCGTTTTTTTCAGCTGTGGTTCGTGACGCAACTTGGGTATTTTTTATTGGGGGCGTTCGGGTTTCTTGCGGATCGCCTCTCTCCACAACTCGCCAAATCTGTTCCAACTGAGATACCAAAACCGTTTTAGAACATTTTCGAATCCCATATCGCGACGCCATGGTTTGAAGTTGCTTGATATCATACTGTATATAATTCGGCGTTTTTTCAACGGCTTTGGAATTATCTCTGCGGTTTGATTTTGGAGTGGTAAAGGAACTTTTCGTTGGTTGCGATAGAATTTCGGCGACTGGTTCAGGATCGGGCGATGGCATATTCATGATTGGTTGAGAAAGCGAAAATCTTGAGGTTGAAGGCGAGGGTGATCGCAGAATACGTGAATCTGGTCTCTCCAAGAACGATATTGGTTCAAAGTCGTCTTCGTTTGTGAAAGGGTTATGATCAAAGTCCGTGAATTCCGGTGGTAGAAATTCATCCCTAGCAACTGAATTCGGTGATTGTGATTTTGGTGAAATGGGCAATACGTACTGGGAAGGGAATAAATAATCGATCTCGTCATTGTCCAACAAGTTGTTTTGTGAAGTATTGCTTTTCGATTGCTCGTTAATTTGGTGTTCCGATTCATTATCAGAATCGATTATTTCGACTGTATTGACTACCGGGGATGAGGCTAACAATTCCGGAGGCATCAAATCCCTGCTGATGGATTCCGGTGATAAAATGCTTTCCGTTTCAACAATTGCGCTCACATCTGATTCGATCTCCCTCAAATTGGTTTCGTTTGTCAAAAGATTCGGAGAAGAAGGTATCGTTTCAGGGTCGTCCGGCTCTATTAATTCATCAAAAATACTCCTTTGTGATGCATCCACTCCGTTATCTACGTAATTTTCCGGGACAGGATCTTTCAAATCAATTATCTCATCAAACTCGTTTCTTTGCGATATCTCGACCGCCGATTCGCCAACAGTTTCGATCTTCTTCTCATCTTCCTCCAAACTATAGTCGATCTCCATCAATTCTAACTTTCTGCGAGTTTCCATCGCTTCCTTCCACGCCTCAAACCTTCTATTCAGATCAGAGATGTGTTCGTCGAGAATCCTTCTATTGATCCGAATTGTTGAATCGTAATAATCATTTATCCGATTCACGTTTGATCGATTGCGTTTGATATCTTTTCTTACATAATTAACATTGAGAGAGGTGCTGTCGATGGATTTGTTAAAGTAAGAAGTTTCGACGCAAGGAATTGCTGCAACATCCCATAACGAATCCACGTCCTCTTCGTTTTGTTTAATATCTGAGAGGGCAATATCTGTGTAAATTTTCACGTTGTTATGTGGTTGTTCGGAGTTAGACGGTTCGAAATTGCCAGTCGCATTATCGAATTTCCGCTTTTTGTCCGAATTCGTCGATGCGTTTGGTAAAGTTACATAATCACCGAATGACTGGACTGTAGAGAGTGATAACGCAATCGCCAGTTGCATTTGTTCTTTTTCGGATTTCAGCGTATGTTTCTTTTTTCTCCTCGTGGTGACGTTGTTAAACTCTAAACTGTTGGTAGCGGCGGGAGTAATAAAATCGTCATCAGGTGATGGATTGATCTCGCTGGTATCGTCTTTCTCTTTCTTACTCGTTAGTTGTCTAAATATCGAAGCGGTTGAAGGGATTTGTTTTTCGGAATTATTGGAGTTGTTTGTGCTCGAAATCTGTGTCTGCTTCTTTTTAAATTTGTTTTTCTTAACAGCAGGATTTTCCATTTGTAAAAGTAAAAATATTAACCGGTTGATTTCTATTCAAACTTGGCCGAAGTTTCTAATTCGTGCAAGACATGGTGTTACAAGATAATATGTTGGGAAAGAACAAACTCCCAGCCGCGAAACCCAACGATACAACCGCTAAAATCCCCTGCAAGTTTCTGGCTGTGGGTCATTGCAACAACGGTTCGAAATGCCCATTCTCCCACCAGCGTGATGCAGTTCAGGAGAAATCAGCGTTGGTTTGCATGTGTAAGAAGAAAACATCGAACCTTTTCATTTGTGAATAATGATATTCCACAACAGACTATTTAAAGGGAAATTGCAGATACGGAACTGCGTGTAGATTGCCTCATTCGAAACCGAAAGATTTAAAACAAACGACTCCCCCAAAACGTGCCAGTTTACCAATTTCCTCTCCATCGATTCCCACCACTCCTCCGACTCCCGCAACTTCAACGACTGGAGCCTCATCTACAACTGTCACCACTCCTTCAATCACAGTGTTAACCCTCCCCCCTGCTCATATTGTTCCAGCAAATTCTTCCCCACAGCCACCAGCAACAATACTCTCTACTTCTCAAAAATCTTTTAATCATTTAATGGTAAAACCCACAACATCCGCTCTCCCACCCCCTCTCTTCACCACTGGTAGTCCCTTTGATGCAAGTCCACTTGCACTCTTCAACTCTCCACAGTTAACATCACCGCAACCGACGTATTTTATAAAGCAATTCGACAATAGTTTCAATCTTGACGACGAAGATGAGGAAGAAGAAGAGGTTGAAGATGAAGATGCAGCAGTGCCGTTCTTCCCATCGAGTTTAAATGAACTATTAACACCAAAGGAGCAGGAAGATCTTAGCAGCTCGTTCGAATTTGGGCATAGAAGGGGGAAAAGTTTGACGTTAAGTGCGGCAAGTTCGAGTTTGAAAAGCTTTGGAAATTGGGGCGGTATCAGTGGTGTTTTGGTAACTGGAAAAGATACGAACGATCGAAAGAGCCAGAATTTAAGTTATGGCAATGATGGATGGCCTGTTTACGAAGACGATAATGGGATGTTTGAGATGGATTCGCATGTTGTGAAACCTTCATACGCAAATATTGCAAAATCAACCGCACCTACGAACGGATCTGTTTCCCCCACAATCGTGAGTACGTCGACAGTCGTTGCACCAAAGACTGTGATTAAATCGGAACAAGTGGTTATGGAGGAACTTTGTCCGTTTGCCACATACGGAAATTGCAGATATAACGACAAATGTCGATATCTCCATGGATTGCCGTGTCCTTTCTGTAAGAAGAACATATTGCATCCCCACCACGAAGCGCAGCGTCAAGAGCATTTGGAATCTTGCGAAAAAGAAATGGAAGAAAAAGGGAGTGTGGATGAAGAACAAGATTTGGAGTGCGTTGTTTGTATGGAGAAAGTGAAGAGCAAAAAAGATGCAAGATTTGGACTACTCAGTATGTTTTATTTGTATTTGTTTCAAGTATGATTTGAACCGTTTTACTTCAGGCTGCGAACATTGCGTTTGTTTGACGTGTATTAGACAGTGGAGAACCAACGAAAATATGGGAACCTCAAAGGTAATAACTCGTTTGATTGAACTGAAATGCACATGCTAATAATCTCCATGTTTTTTGCATAGTCTTGCCCGATTTGCAGAAAACCGACCTATTTCATCACACCCTCGTCAACCTTTATTTCGAATCCCGCACAAAAAGCCGCGTTAATTCAAACTTACAAACAGAAACTATCACAAATCGATTGCAAACATTTCCAGTTTGGAGAAGGGGTTTGTCCATTTGGAAACTCGTGTTTCTACAGACACGTTAACAGAGATGGGGAGCGAGTGATTGAGAGGAAGGTTGTGGGAGGAACGGGCGAAGAAGAAAGAGTTGGCAAAGTTCAGTTGAGCGAGTTTCTGGAATGGGAAGAGAGAAAAAGGCAAAATCGACGAGAACGGGCGAATACGAACGGAGAAGATAGCTCTAACCAATATAATTCTTCTGGTGAATGACAGGATATAAAGTTTTAGCTTGCTTGATTTGTATCAAGAATCATGGAAATTGCCGATCCGTGATTTCAAACCCAGGCAAAATCTAAGCCCTGAAGAATTTCTAATTTTCTTGGAGTTTTGAGTTTGCCGGTTCATAAATCCATACTCCGCATTGCGTTCTCCAATATCCATTCCTTCCCTTTCTTATCCGAGACATGGTTTGTGAGCTACTTCATGAATTAAAATGTAAAACTCGGTCAACTTTTGTATCTCACTTCTAGTGGTCGACAACTTCACATAATTACACTTCATTACCAACTGAGCACGATAATGTAATTGATAATGAGGATGACTTTCAGTTCCGCTCAGTACATCGAAATTGGACACACGATTTAAAACGAATTTACCAAAAAGTTTGGAAAAAGAGATATATTTCTAGAATATTATTGGGTATGTTTTTTCTTTTGAGGAATCACGTTTAGTCGCGTCATTGTTAATAACAAATTCCTTTTTTTCAAATTTTGTTTCCCGATGATAACGATTTCAGGATTACTGTTTGCAGTGATATTCATACCAATATTCATTAAATTTTCACACCCTCCAAACTCATTACCACCCTCACTTTACACATCATTCTTCACAACCGCGGGCGTATCATCAGAAAACATTATCTGCAGTCAAGTCGGATCAAATATTTTGAAGGATGGAGGCAGCGCCGTTGACGCAGTGATTGCAGCCTCGATTTGCATTGGCGTTACCAATATGTATTCTTCAGGTCTTGGTGGTGGTGGCTTCCTTTTGGTCGCTGGAGGGAACCAAGAAGCCAAAGTTGTTGATTTTCGTGAGGAAGCCCCTGGTGCGGCGACGAGAGATATGTATAAGAAGAATCCGGATTTGGGAAGAGTTGGTGGTTTGAGTGCTGGCGTTCCGTAGGTTTTTAATTTATCTCAAATTGTATGATTTTATTTTAAGAGTGATTTGGTGTTGCAGAGGTGAGGTGAGAGGATTCGAGGTTGCGCATAAGAAATATGGTAAATTACCTTGGAAACGATTATTCTCGGAGTCCATCCGATTATGTTACGAAGGATGGATTGTAAACCGAATCCTTGAATCGCGAATCAAGGTATTTCCGTTTCTGAATCCCTTCAACCTTTTGCATTATTTCTTGTATGATTTTTCCTCTAGGCAGTTGGAGACTTAATGTTGAATGATACTGCATTTAGGGAAGTTTTTGCACCAAAAGGTATTCCTCTTAAACAAGGCGATCGAATAAAACGTGTCGCATTGGGTAAAACGCTTGAGTCAATCGCAAATGGCGGACCGGAAGTATTTTACAGTGTAACGCTTGATTTTACATTGTTTTCTTGGGAGAAAAACTCATTGTGAACCTCGTGTAAAGGGATGGATCGCCAAATCGCTCGTTTCTACTGTTCAAGCTCACAATGGTATTATTACAATGGCCGATATGAAGAATTACGAAGCAAAAGTTCTGGATCCAATCGAAGGGACGTATCGCGGTTATAAGGTTCTTTCTACGCCTGTTCCAAGCAGGTTTGTTGTAAACATTTTTAGTGCAACAAAAGCTTTATTAAACCTTTGGATATTTTATTTAGCGGACCTCTCCTGATATCGGTTTTAAATATATTGGAAGGATACGATTTAAACAAAGATGGAAGGTCTACGACAAATATTCACAGGTTATTAGTTTTGCTTTCATTCAATTAAGAATGTTGGCTCATTTGTAAATTTACTAGGATGATAGAGGCGTACAAATACGGATTTGCGCAAAGATCGTATTTCGGTGATCCGGTAGATGTAAGTTTTATCTCGCTATCGCCGATCATTCGTTAATTTTTTGATTAGACGGATTATCCGAATATTACCGAAATATCAAACTATTTTATTCAAAAAGACGTTTCTGACGCTATCAGGAAGAATATATCTGATGTAGGAGACCCCTTGTTCTTTAAGTTGACCTAATTGTACTTCTGTTTAGGCAAAAACGTTTGACGCTAAGCATTATGAACCATTCTTTGAAATCAAAGAAAACCATGGAACTGTAAGTAAGCTTTAGTGGGTTTAAATTGCTTTGTAATTATTATTGAATAGATGCACGTATCAATTATGGATTCTACCGGCTTGTCTGCATCACTAACATCAACTGTCAACCTGTTGTTCGGAGCGCGATTAATGGACCAAAAAACTGGAATAATTCTGAACGACGAAATGGACGATTTTTCAACACCAGACATTCCAAATTACTTTGGACTAAAACCGAGTCCATATAATTTCATCAGTAAAAAAAACCTATATTTTTTATCGCATAATTTCTTTCAACTAAAATTATATTGTATTTTAGAACCGAAAAAACGCCCGCTTTCATCATCAACGCCAACTATTATATTTAATTCATCAGATTTAATTTATCCCTATCTTGTTATCGGTGCATCCGGAGGATCGAGGATCCCGACATCGACGATTCAAACGATTTTAAATGTTATAGATTACAAATTACCTACGATAGATGCTGTTAACGATGGAAGATTACATTGTCAGTTAATACCAGAAGAGATTGTTATTGAAGACGAAGTTGACCGTAAACTGGAAGCGGGATTGATTGAGAAGGGTCATAAGGTTAGTGTTTTAAAGAAGATTTGGGAAACGAAAATGATTCGAGTTTTACGAAATTTTTTCAAAGACTTTTCGCATGTCAAAGTCTGTATATTTCACTGGTGTTAGTGTAATTCGAAGGTTCGATAATGGGACGGTAGAAGGTATTTGAATCAATTTGCAAAGAGTTACTTTGATAACAAAATGGTTAATTTTTCAGCTACGGGCGATCATAGAAAAGAAGGTGGTGTTGCAGGATACTAAAATTACTCTTTATTTGCAATTAATAAATACACATAAATGAGATCGGGGTTGATAAAAAATTCCAATAAATTTGTGTATTCAGAACTAATAGAATTAAATTCCTCAACCTTTTTCAAATTTCCATTTTCGTCTTTCGGATTCAGCAGTGGGACGTGGGTAATAAAGAAACTTAGAATTGCCGATAAAGTCATCAAAGGCGCAACATAGTAGAACCACATAGAACTAAATCCTTTGGTGAAAATATCGATTAGCTGAGTTTTAAAGTGGGTCTAGGTAAGTATAAACGTTTGCGAATGAAACCAAGTTGCAAGTTTGATCAATCTGAAACAATCCAGTTTAAATTTGCTCAATAGAATCGTTTGAACAAGAGGATTTACCTTTGGTGAGATTGAGTCCAGTTGTCGTTTAACCTCATTGTTTAGAATTGTACCCATAATTAATAAAGTAACCGTTCCTGTTTCAGTAAAACATTACATTTCTGGCAAAAAAACGAAATTTTCAGAAGCTAACCTCCCACACTTCTCATAAATGTATACAACCCACTAACGGCACCCATATCCTCCGGAGGAGCATTAGCTTGATTTACAACTATCAGCGGTTGTAACGTCATTCCCGAACCCATCCAAAAAAAATGAAACAGATGGCGTACGCAAAGAATATTTTTGGCAATATAAAACCGAGCAATGCGGTGGAAATAGCTAGGGAAATGAATCTGAATGTTATCCAAATTCGGTATTTACCCGTTCTTGAGATTGCAATTCCGGATACGATTGTGAATATCGCGCCTGATGCACCAGGTGCCATCAACCATAGGCCAGATTCGAGTGCAGAGACTTGATATACGACCTAAATTACAAAGAAAAATAATTAAAGATTTGCGTCGAAAAGGAATACTAAAAGAAACCTGAAAAATTGTCGGCATGTAGAAACTAAACGCATTAAATCCAGCACCAACTGCAAAACTCAAAACCTGATTTATAGCAAAGTTTCTTGTAACCCAAACGTAATGTGGGATAATTGGTTCTATCGCGACTTTGTTTTCAACATACAAGAATCCGATCAAGAGTGGAATTGACAATGCCATTGAAACAAGAACTGGGATGGATACCCAAGGATACGTATTTCCTCCCCAATAAACCTAAATATTTATACCTTTATTTGTGCAAAGAACATATTATTTTTTTCATTGTTACTACGCCGAGTAAAAATAAGACAACGGCAGGTCCAAGCAAGAAAATTCCAAAAAGTCGACTAGCTTGATCTTATCGCTTAGATTTGATTTCGGAATTGGCAGCCGCAGGTATGTTGTAATTATTATAATCGAAATAATACAAATTGGTATATTTATCCAAAACTAAACATTTTATAAAAAAATTATATAGATTAGAATATTCCTCAAAAAGCCCATTAGATATGAATAATGAATACTCACAACCCATCTCCACGTAAGTCGATCAGCGAATGCTCCACCGATTGATGGCGCGATTAATGAGAATAATGCATCTTTTAAGGAAATAAGTTTTATATAATCTGGAAAGACAAATACGAAGTACAAGTTAAACCCGACCGACTGCCACAAGCTTCGTTGTTGCAAAGAACAAAATCCGAAATCAAAATGTATGCCTGAAAGAGAAATCGACAATTAAAAATCGTTTGGAAATCTGAGCCTCAAAAATATATACCATTGGCGTCATTCCACCACCCAATCCTTGTATCGCACGTCCAATGATCAGCATATTCATATTAAAAGATGAGGCGCAAATCACTGATTCGACTAGAAATAAAACATTTAATGCGTTCATCACCACGGCTCGTCCAAATATATCGCTGATTCTAGATAAAGAAAAAAGTAATAATTAACAGAATGAGAATTAATGGACGTTATCTGAACATGTTACTTTCCAACAATGGGTTGTGTTGCTGTTCCCGTTAAAACATACGCAACACCAACCCACGAAAATTTATCCGATTCTCCAAACGAGTGCGCAATTTTTGGAAGCGTTATCGCCAACATCGTTGCATCCATGCTTCAAAAAAAAAAAAAGGTTAAAATTCTGGAAAACGTTTTTAAAGGGATCGACAGACTTGATTAACAGGAAAGCGATAACCACACCAAACATTAACATCGTGAATTGAAATTTAGATATCTGAACTTGCGGATTTATAATCGTTGTTGTTGAGCTGGACAGGTCGACCATCTCAGACTCCTGGTTCTCAGAAGTTTCTTTGACGTCATTCATGAAGTACTCTGTTTAAATACCGAATAAGGTTTAATATTTAATTTTGAGAGCGTAGAATTGTTGCAAAACACTTTGAAATTCAAAATTGAGAACCACAGGCGAAATCCTGAGCAAAGCTGCGCCCCTTTGAATAAGAAAAATTGGGAGTTGAATGATCGTGCACTGAATTATTGACTTATCAGCTGAAAATGTAATAAATTAATTTGAATACACTTTGTGACAGTGATATCACTGCGACGGTTCCGGTTCGAGCCGCTGTGTTTTAGATTCAAAGAATTTCAAACTTGAGGACTCAGAGAAATATATACAAATCATTTCGATGCACCTCACTCATTTGCGACACTAAACAAATTAATCTTTCGTTGAATCTAGTTTATTTAACATTGGTGAGACTCTCGCAATCACCAGTTTCTTCCTCCCAGAACGAAACAAGTTCGGAAAACAAACTAACGAGTATACCAACTCCCAGCGTCGGCGCAAGATAACAAAACCACATTGATGCAAAAATATGTGAATAAATTGATATCCGCGCATCTTTTATGGGTTCAGAAGCTATTGATATGTCTGCAATGGATGAAATACGATTTTGTGACTAAAAAAAAAAACCAAAGAAAGGATAAACTTAATGATTTTTTTCATTCTTGATAGCTAACGGAGATGAATTTCCTACCAGCGAAGAGTCACTTTGCAGTTGATTTACCGTCTGAATATTCAGTATACTCCCATTAGCGATAATGCTACACTTCCTATTCAAAAAATACCAATTATCAATCTTCTTATTATTTCAAGAAAAAAAAAAATAATACCTCCAATACTTCTCACGAACGTGTACAATCCACTGACCGCTCCCATATCTTCAGCGGGTGCATTCACCGGATTAACAATCATCAGAGGCTGCAGCGTACATCCCAAACCGATTCCACAAACAACTGAAAAGGAAATAGCAATCGCAGAATTCATCGCAGGAGATATAAATCCAAGCAAGATTGTCGAGATTGTGAGTAAAACCATTCCAGCTGAAATCCAAGTTCGGTAGTAACCAGTAATTGAAATAAAGATCCTGGAAATTATCGTACAGATTGCACCTGTCGCTCCTGGTGCAATTATCCATAGTCCAGATCGAGTTGCGGAAATTTGGTAAATCACCTTTTTCGTTAAAAAGAAAAAAAATGATTAAATTGAGAATTATAAATCTTTTCAGTCTGAATTTACTTGATAGATTGTTGGAAGAAAAAAACTGAACGCATAAAATGCACCACCGGCCCGCAAAACTTAGATATTGGTTTACAACAAAGTTTCTCGAAGACCAAACGTAGTCCGAGATTAACAGCTCTTTTGCAATCTTCAACTCCACGTACACGAATGCTATCATCAGCAAAAGCGATAGCACAAGGGATGCAATAACTTGAATCGAAACCCACGACTCACTTCCCCAATAAATCTGCAAGATTAAACATTGTAAAATCTTAATTATCGGGAGGTGTTAAATACATACTCCAAGTAAAAACGATATCACTGATGGAATAAACAACGATATTCCAAGAAAATCAACTCTTTTGATGTTTACTGAAAACGTACCGGCGAGGGTCGGCAGACGAAGAAATATCGCGATGATACAAATTGATAGAATACATAGTGGGACGTTAATCCAAAACTACGAAATCATTAAAAGATGTTTTTATGTGATTTTTTTAGAATTTTTTACTTACCACATCTCCAGCTTACTTGGTCTGAAAGCAAACCTCCGATTACCGGGCCAACCAATGAAGGAAAACGCAACTAGTAATAAAAAAATCAAATTGATTAAATACGAGTTGTTTTTTTATTTACAAATTGCCACTCCAATAGATTGCCATAAACTTCGTCGATGTAAAGGAACAAGATCCGAAATAATGATATAAGCCTTTGAAACACCTGAAATATTAATTTTATTTTACACAATTTCAGTCTTTCAATTACCATTATGGTCATCCCACCGCCTCCAATCCCTTGAATAGCACGTCTATCAATTATCACACTCATACGTTGCGAAACAGCACAAACGATGGATCCAATTAAGAAGAGCGCAATCGTGACATTCATTACCACAGCTCTACCGAAAATATCACTCATTCTTAAAACAAAATCACAGTTTCAAACCTCGCGATAAGCTTTCCAAATCATTACTCACTTTCCTATAATCGGCTGGGAGACAGTTCCGCCTAAAAAGTATGCTACGCCAATCCAAGATATCTTTTCTGATTCTCCAAACTCCAGGGAAATTTTTGGAAGCGTTGTTGCAATAATTGTTGCATCGAGAGTTGAAAAACGGTTTGTTTGTAAATAAGCGGAACTGTACTTCATACATTAATATATACCTGTACAATAAAAATGCCGTAAAAACTCCAAACATGAGCGTTGAAAACTGAATATCCTTTGTATGTGAGGTTGGTTTAATCGGGGATGTTTCATGGTCAATCGTTTCCTCAGATTCTAGAATCAAACTCTTCGTTTCCAACATTTTCGATGGCTGAAAAATATCCTTTCGGGTTGGATCATGTTGTTTTATATGAGATTGGGTTTGAGAGGGGACACAAATTGAACAACAAACATTCCAAATGGAAACAAAGAACCGATGCACTTGAAATTTTTTCTTGCTGGTGCCGAAGTTTTCGGTATTTTATTTATTGTCCTTTTATTTGTTTTCTATCTCTATCAACGCAATTAACAGAAGTTTACAGAACTTGAATCACAAATGAAAAATCAACCCAAACGGAAGAAGCACCTGCAAAGACAGAGAGAAGCTGAAATTGATCACACAAAATTTTGTAAGAAAGGTGATTGAATTGCAAAATCTTTAAAGGTATTTATATATTTTTACGTCAGTCCTGGCCTTTCGACCTGCTTCTCTTTTCTTATGCATATATTTTTGAGAATGAATATAAAAAATAATTTCACCTAACTTCCACTGTATAATTGCACAGATATCTTTCCGTAGTCTTACCTTCTCTACCAAGTTGGAAATCGTAGAAACTTTTGATCTTTACGCGTCTTCGGTTGTCCACATTACCGATTAGGAACATCCTTAGAGAAAGTCTGCAGGTTTATAGTATTGGTCCTATTCTACTAAATCTCTACACTTAAACTGAATAATATGTATAACCTCTGAAGTTCTCATTATTCATTTATTTTATCTTGCACCATAAACTTCAATAATCCCCATACAAAAATAAACACGACTCCCAAATAAATTTTCGCCAAGTGGAATTGCCAATCGATTTCTTTCTCTAATCCTCCAAGAAGAAAAAGTTCCCGCTCAATTTTTGTTCCTTATCTTTCACTGATTCCGCCTTGTTGATACGCGGTCGGAAATTGGTCGGATCTCGTCGGAAAGTGATTTGAAGCGATTCCAAAAATTTGTTCATTCCACTCAAAAGTGGTTGTGGTCTTTTGCACCACAGAAATAAAAATCAATTTTAGATGAAATAAAATGTACATGTTCGTTTGGTTAACTTACTTTCCAGCTCGTGCTTCAATGGACGGTATTCCCTCGTACACAATCACACGATCGGCAAGATAAGTCGCCATGATAAAATCGTGCTCAACAATAAATGCCGTCTTCTTGGTGTGAAAAATAAACCTAGCAAATAAAAAAATATTAGTTTTCCTTCATCACGTATCTTTCAAATCCCTATACTTCTTAATGACTTTTGCAGCGATAATTCTCTGCTCGGAATCCAAATACGCAGACGGTTCATCAATCAAATAAATATCCGCCGGAGTTCCAAGACACAACACAATAGCAACACGTTGCAACTCTCCACCAGATAACTGCATCACCGGTTGATCAATAATACTTTCGATATTTAATGGCTTCACAACATCCGTTTGGAACTGAGAGTTCATAAACGACACACGAATACGTTTCAATAACAACATTCGGACGGTTCCTTCAAACGTTGGCGCGATTTTTTGTGGTTTGTAGGAAACGTTGAGTTCTGGAATCTGTTCGTCTCCGTCGGCATTCAGTTTTCCTGCCAACATTCGAATGAATGTGGTCTTTCCGGTTCCGTTTTGTCCCAACATAACGATAATTTCAGAGTCTGTAAAGTCTCCTGCTTCGATGGTTAACGAGAAGCCACCTAAAGTTGTTTATGAGTTGGAGGTACACCAAATATAACACAAATGGGAAAATATACCAAGCTTCTTGGTCATGTCTGGATACTCGTTTCGATACAATTTATCACTCACAAAATCATCTGCTGTTTCAGCCAATCTGAACGTTAGCGATTCATCACGGAAACGTAAGTTTTCCGTTGGAATCTTCCCGTCCAAAAATACGTTGATACCTATAAATAAGTTTTAATTACTCGGATGCAAGGCAGAAAATCATTTCTCTTACCTTCTCTGACTGAGAAAGGCAGCGTGACGACACCGTAGGCACTTGGCATTCCGTACAAGACGCAAATGAAATCAGACAAGTAATCCAAAACACTCAAATCGTGCTCTACGACAACGACATAACTTGATAACAATTAGATCAACAGGATGAAGTACTGAAACACAAAATAACACATACTTTTGGATTTTAAGAAGTCCTCGAATGACTCTGGCCGCGTTAAGACGTTGTTTAACATCCAAGTAACTTGAAGGCTCATCAAACATGTATCTGAATGGAAAAAAATAAATAATGCGAAGCGGTATTCGATGAAAATCAGCTCACATGTCTGCATCCAAGACGCAAGCCATAGCAATTGCAAACCTTTGCAATTCACCACCAGAGAGTAAAGAAATTTCACGATCCAATACATCGACCAAATCTGATACATCAATCAAATAAATAGGTCCAGTAAAGCAGAAACTAAATCCAACATACCGAGCGAATTGATAATGTGATCCTTGTTATCTACTTCACATTTCGCGTCCAAAAGCTTTCCAACTACACCCTTTACGGCTTTGGGAATACTGTCAACGTACTGTGGTTTGATAATAGCCTGATTTCGAAAAAAGAGTGAGATTAAATTCTGCTAATATCACGTTAAAATCAAACCTTCAAGTTATCTTCCAAAATTTTTGTAAAGAAGTTTTGCAATTCGGATCCACGGAAATATTTCAAGATCTCTTCCCAATCCGGAGGAGCCTAACAATTAAAAACAATTTTAATTTTCGACTTATCGAAGCCAGAACTAGATTAAATCTGCGCACATCAAATCTTCCCAAATTTGGTTTCAACTTTCCAGCCAAAATTTTCAATGCCGTCGATTTTCCAATACCGTTAGTTCCAACCAACCCCAAAACCTGACCAGGACGTGGAACAGGTAATCTGTGGAGTTTGAAAGAATTTGCCGAGTAACGATGTGTCGTATCTTTTTCGAGATTTGTCGGCAAGTTGACGATTGAAATTGCCTCGAATGGACATTTCTTTACACAAATACCGCAACCAATACATAATTGTTCAGAGAGGAACGCAATCTTGCTGTCCGATGTGACTTCAATACATAATTTTCCTTTAGGTGGTATGTTAAAAAATTCATCTGGCTGATTTGTGAAAAAAATTTCGCATACCCATTTTCACGACGGGGCAAGATTTCTTGCACTCTTGGCGACATTTCTTCGGCTTGCATTTATCCGAGCTCACAATGGCTTAATGATAGTGATTGTTTTATTTGATACAATTCAACAAATTTTCCCGGTCGAAACGAGATTTTCCAGAATAAACACAAAGATCACAATTAATTATATATTTCTAAAGTATAAATCTCAATATAAATACCGATTCTGGTCAATTTGTCGCTCATTGTTGGTTGTGGTGAAAAAAAATATTTTTGACAAGTCGCACTGTCCCTCAAACACCCCAGACCAACTCGTTATTGCAGCATTAACTGCTGGCACGCAAAAGACTCGCCATGGATTCAAAGAATTTAGATTCGCTGCTAATGCCTCCTCCTCCCCCCAAGAATTCTATTCCCACTATACCCGCTCTTCCGAATTTCGAACTCGATGTCGACGATGAGGAAAGCAACCGGGCTGCAATAAATATCTCGTTTTCCGACTCTGATATTCAGTATAAAGAATCGAATGTACCGAAAATAACCTCAACATCAAGTAGCACCTTAAGTCCACTCAGTGCCCATTTAGGTCGACCACCCTCCGCATCTACTTCTAATCGAGATGTATTCCCAATGTTGGGAGGTCCTCAAAGAGTCTCTTCATCCACAGCGCCATCAGTCAGACGCAAAATTCCACTTGAACCAGGGCATTCAGCATTAGATTGGGCGAGATTAAAACAAACCGCGGATTTAACAGGTGGTAATCCTCGTTTACGACGAATCACAGTCGCCGAATTATCGCAGCATAGAACGAGAGATGATTGTTGGATGTCGATTCAAGGGCGAGTTTATAATGTTACAATGTATTTGAAATTTCATCCTGGCGGTGTTGGTCAATTGATGAGAGGTGCGGGGAAGGATGCGACCGAGTTATTTTTGAAGGTACATCCGTGGGTTAATGCAGAGATTATGCTGGATAAATGTCATATTGGGTTTTTGATTCTGTGAATTAGTTGCTGTTTTCTGTTCGGGACATAACATTATTAATTTGCTTTAATTTATTCTATTATAAATACATTTTCGGAATTATCCGAAAGCTCATGATACTCGCCGTCTTTTTCCGGGCAAAAGTATCAAATCATCAAAGGCACCCTTACTGCGGACGCAGCCTTCAAAGAGCCTCAAATTACACTATGCAAAAGAACTGACGCAAAATATATACATGAATGGTGAAATTTTAGTGATTAATGTTCAAAAGAAATAGTAGCCACGAGTTAAATCAATTTGGAATGCCTCGCCGAATTTCCAGCCAATCAGAAAGCGATTGCGGAATGTTTTCGTTTGAGTCGAAACAATATGTGGCGTGGCTTCCGTCATATCCCAAAAATTATAAAAGCCTTCTGTCCCGCAAAAAAAAAAATCAAATCAAAAACTTTAAAGTTTACGAACCACAACCTTCAAATCTCCTAAATCTCTCAATTCTCAATCTTATTAAAATGGATCTTAACTGGTGTAGTTGCGGAAAACAAACTGAGGTTAGTCACATTCTTTTCGGGAAAAAAATATCTTATATTTACTTAAATTCACATTAGAACGGTTCTCTTTATTGCGACGATACCTGTGAGCTTCGCGAAATCGCATCAAATCTTGGTTCCCTCGAAAATTACTTCCCTCGCACACCGCCAACTGAACTAACTCAAGAATCGTTATTTTTCTCTCCAACATCTTCAACCGGCTCAACTCCAAACAACTCTCCAAATCTCGGTCCGTCGTCTCCTCCGAAGCAAATCGAAAATCTTTCCGGTTTCTCGCTCTCGTTTCAAAACCGCAAAAGATCACGAAACCCAGCACGAGGAGTCGGTCACGGAATTGGGGCGATTTTAAATCCCGCATGATCGTTTTTTATGTCGATAACATCTTTCAAACACCCGCACTGACGAACCAAAAATCACTGGTTTGATGAAAAGTTTTGCGACGACAAAAGATAGACCTTTCGTGATGGATTGATCTCTTTTTTACTTTTGACGTTTTTTGTTTTATCACATCTACGCTGAACTTTCACGTTCATTTCAATTTATTTTTTATTCCCGGTTTAAAAAAAAGTAAGAAATAATTGAACAAGTTAATATTAATAAAAATCTTTTATGAGCAATTATCCGATACTTTTTACCCTCTCTATTTGTGAGTATCATCCCAGTATGGACTTCACGATACTGTTCGTGCCTCTTACCATCTGCACCCAACGCAACTTTCTTAGAAACGCATTCTTACTGTCTCCCAATCCCAAAACGCCGGCATTCGCTCCCAGCACCTTTATCGCCGAATTAAATTCAATTTCAACCCCGAAAACCTCCGCCCACTTTAACGCCAAATCCAGCATTTCCTCATTCTTTGTTGTCGCCGCATTCTTCAAAACGATTTGAATAACAGTTTCTCGGTTAATTGACGTCTCGGAAACCTTTGAAAGGAGCATGTCCGTCAAGTCGATGCGATTAAACAACGAAGAGTGTGAAATCGCGTACAAAAACGCCGGTTGCGCATCATCGCCACGTTCAACTATCAACTTGAAAAGACTCTGAAGGAGGTCAATGTTTCCGTACATACTCGCAGCACGAATAACCCGCGAACGAGGACCTGATATATTAATTTGAGCGAATTTAACAATCGTGAGTGTATTATACGTATTCAGTTGCAAGTACGGAGGTTTTTCGATTTCTATCATTAATTTCTCTTTAAAGTGTTCAAATACGACTTCAAAATGGAATCTTTCAATAGCGGGGTGTAAAATTTCCAGGTGATGGAGGATCTTGTTGGTTTCCTCGCCGATGGAAACGAGTTCGAATTTTTCAAAGTTTTTTATTAGGATTTGGATTTGGTGGGATGAGATCAGAAAGTTTGAGCGAATGTATCGGCATGATTGGAATAGTGGGAGGCATTCAGAGATTGGGAGGTGTTTAAGAATTTGGTGGAGCGTTTCGACGGGGATGTTTGATAAATTTGGTATGTAGATCATGTTTAGCGTTAGAAAGTTCTGGATAGGTGACGAACGGTGAGGAGCGTTCTTCACCGATTTTGGGGGTTTGGAAAAATGCCAAGGTTTAATTTACTTGGCTGAAAATTAATTTCGCAGTCCGAATGTCCCCATATGTTATACTTGTTTTAATTTAGAGACTTCGTAAATTCGTAATGTAATGATTCTGTGGCCGTTTCAAAGCAATAAAAAAATCGAAACGTTCGCCAAAAAATTAACGCCTTATCCTGGGCATGCTCAGCCTTGATGGAAAAACATCACAGTCATAATTTTCCGCAAGCAACCACTTCAACTAATCATCAAAAACGAAAATAAGATTTATACATTAGGAATATCTTATTGAACAAATTCGGAAAAAATTCTGTAGCTGAACTTGAAATGGTTATCATGATATTTACAATTTAATCCGTCCCATCAACTTGAACAAATATCTTCAACAACCATATCCCGAAATATACTTCACAATCCTCAACCCTGTTCGTTTCATCTGAACCCACTGCAATTTTCTCTTAAACGCATTAGAACTCAACGCAAACAAATTCACCCTGAACACCTACATCGCACTCTCCAACTCCACAAACACTCCAAACTCCGTTTCCCACTTCATAACCACGTCCAATAACAACCCATTCCTCGTCGACGCCGCCCTCTTCAGAACCAAATTCAAGACCAATTCTGGATCAATCTCGAATTCTTTAACCTTTGAAAACAACCCTTCGATTAAACCAATTCTCCCAAAAAACGACGCATGCGAAAGCGTAAGTAAAAATGACGGTTGGATATCTTCCCCTCTATCGCGTGAGATTTGGTGTAAATCTAAAATTAGTTCAATGTTGTTTCCGAAATACGCTGTTCGGATGAGTGTTGGTGGGAAATCGTAGATTTTTAGATTTGAATACCGCATTATTGTTTTTGTGTTGTAAGGGTTTAGGTGCGTGAATGAAACATGAAGTTCGAATAATAATTTTGTTTTGAATTCTTTGAAAATTAATGTAAAGTCGGTTGGGTGGATTGCTGGTTGCAGTGTCTCCAGGTTGTGGAGCAATAGAGTTGCGTTATCATTCGAAGAAACTGGTTCGAAATACGAAAACTCATCGGGTGTGAAACATAATTGGGAAGGTGAAATCTTAAAGCTTCGTCGAACAATGCCGCATGATTGGTATAATGGAATCGTTTCGATGATATGAAGAAAAGAAATAATATGGTGCAGTATTTCTGGAGTTAATGAAGTGAGCATGCCAAACTGGTTTCCATCAGATGAAAGTTTTTCCTTGATTTGAACACAGCGCATCACATCCATCTTGCGTGTATCCTTCCGAAGATATCGCTGTAAATAAAAGAGATAGAATCAACCGATATAAGTTGCGGCTGATTCCTCATTAATTGCTCACAACGAGCAGAAATCTATATGGTGCGCCCGTAAACGAACTTGAATCATCACATGGTTTCATTGTACTGTACTTAAAATTGTAAAATTACAGGGAATCCAGCCTAACGCAATAAAATACATTTCCTAAAGCTTCTCAGCTTTATCAACGCGTCCCGACACAATATCTGCAAAACTGAATGTTCTTATCGAGTGATGTAAAGACATAACTAGTAAAAGCCGCATATCGCGTTTCACATATCCGTTATCTGAATCTTTCAGAAACTGTATTGCGGGCGCTAAATCTACCTGAACATCAAGTTTCTTCTCCCAACTCAAGAGTACATCAAGGAGCTCCGAATTTCCGCGCTCCACAACCGCTTTTAATAAAATATCCAACGTTGAGACCGGATTAACTCCGAAGTCTGTCACCTTAACAAGAAATCGATCAAGATTTTCAAGTAGCAGCTAATTCCCACAATACATAAACATGCTCCTGAATGCATGCAAATACAAACCTTCTAATCTGTCTTTTGCTGCCCGATTTCTCATTACTTCACAGCACTCCAGCGCAAGCCCAACGTATCCGTTCACAATCAATACCTGAACGATTACAACCCAATCGCAACATTCCAAATCAGCTTACTTCATAATCGTTATTACGTTGTACTTATTTACATCAGGGAATGCGAATTGGAAGTATTCTTGGAGTTTGAGTTGAAAAAAGTTGAAAATTGCAACGAAGTCGATGGGATTGATTTTAGAATGAAGTAGTTCTAGCGTGCGAATAATACGAGATGAGTGACGTGGTGATACCACCGGTTCCAGTTCATATTGGGCGTCCTCGTGGAATCCAGAAAATTTTGCGGCAATTAAATTTATTTGTGAGGAGGAAATTGAGAAATTTAATCGAACATATTGACAGGATTGGTATAAGGGAAGTACTTCGATGAATGGCAGAAATGAAATGATGCTGTGTAGTATCTCAGCTGGAATAGATGAGAGTGCCGACATATCCAATTTTTCTTTTCGGCGCCTTATCTTCCACCAAATCTTGCTGTTGACAACAAAATCATGGCATAACCGAATATCATGGTATCATGTCTGTATTTATAAAAAATTCCGATAAATTTAAGCACCATGATTCATTCAGAGTTCAGATCACAAAATCAGTGGCAGTTGAAGTCACGGTTAGTTGATCGTGAACAGTTCAACATCAATACAGTACTATTTTGATGTTGCTTTTAAAAACAAACCATCCGCAAAAAAACTCACAAACTTCGACCCATTTCTCATCCAAATCTTTCTCTTCAATCTTCTCCTAAACGCTTTTGTTTTCCACAGAAACAGAAGTTTCATAGACAGATCAACCCGAACTTTGAATCGATTTTCCCATGTAAACACCAGATTGAGCAGCTCCAAATTTCTATACCGCACAGCGTTTTCCAACACAACCTGCAAAACATCTTTCGGATCGATTTCATATTCAATTATTTTGCCCAACATGCCTTCAATAATCGAAACGTTGTGATACGATATTGCTTGCGTAAGAGTATTTAAATACGATGATTGAAAGTCGTCGATTATATTCTGAACCCTGTGGAAATACTCAAGGACCAATTTCAAGTCACCCACAAAACAAGCGGTTTTGAGAATTGGCGACCAGTCATGCAGCGTTAAATCTGTATATTTCATGATCGTTTTTACGGTATAGTGGTTTGAGACGTACGGGAATACCAGCTCGTAAAACAGCCGATTCTTAAATTCTTCCATAATCGGGTCAAAGTCGTGAGTTTTTATTGCGGGATGCAAAACATCCAGAAAATGTATAATTTTAGATGCTTCTGAGTTTCTCGAAACGGGTTCGTAGCGTGAAAAGTCAGAAGAATGAAATCTAGGTGTTTTGAGGAAATGAAGAAGTTTGAACGGATGTATCGACATGACTGATATAGCGGGACTGTGTCCGTAATGTGAAGATAGGAAATTATGAGGTGCAGTATCTCTCTGGGACATGAAGTGAATTTTGCTTTTCGCCGACTGTGCATTACTGTAGCTGTTTATCTAAATTTGAACGAGTTTGACAGTAGTGAATCTTGTTTAAAGTATAATAAATTCCCAGTGAATACCATGAGGAAGAAATTGAACAATGGCTTTAACTTGAAGTTTTTTCCTGTGACTACGTTTGATAAGCTGAACGATCCATATCTACACCGTTCTTTAAAATAAAAGAATCGCAATTATTTTAAAATATTCTTTTACAGCGAATGAAGAAATACGGGATTTGTCGATGAAACTGCATCTTTAAAGTGCACATGTGCATTAATTGAATTCACGGGCATAAACCGAATCCTTGGCAAATAGAAAACGTTGCGCACGCTGAGACTTTGGATTAAATTTTGTCCATAATAAATTGATTAAACCTGAATTCTCTACTCTCAGATGTAAGTATAAAAACTATGAGTACCCTCCAGGTTATCAAATTTGTCAAACAGAAAAATTTCACAAATCCCAACCAATAAGTTCAATCCAGATTTCTTCACCCGGTCTCGTTATTCCTAGATAACAAACGAACTAGCCCGGAAAGTATAATTTGTTTAGTTTTCCAATCTCGAGCTTTCCCACTCTTCAGAAGCGACGACCCTCGCCATACTGTGCCGCACTTCACCTCTTCCAAAAAACCTTTTAAAAAAATGAATCATGACTTTTGCTGTATTTGCGGGAAATGTACGGACGAGGTATGGGTTATTTTCACCGTTTCTTTAAAATATTTTTCCATATTTTTCTTCAACGTTAACTCTACTGTTAAAAAGGGAGAACTGTACTGCTCGATAGCTTGCTTGGAGATAGACAGCAAATGCGAAGCAAGCTCCAAGATTGCAACGAATCAAAATGGTAGTCATGCATCAGCGGACTCTAAAGGGTCGGCTGGATTGAAGTCTGGGTCGATCCGATTTCGGAATCGAAGATTCCAGAAGTTTCAAATGCGGCAGGAACCCAACATCAATGGATTTGAAAAAGGAGTTTTTTTAAAAGACCATGGGATTTGGAGGCGATCTTGATGTCAATTATGTTTTTAAAGATCACATATTTTTCCACACAAAAATTCCACATTGTTTGTTTCATGTTATTTCATATATTTGGGCTCATAGCCCTATGATTTCATTTATTAGTTATGAATAAATATTATTTTGAGTACCATTCGCAAAACAACTTGATTCCGACTGAATTGGCATCCCGGCATTGCCCAGCCTTTCAAAACAAAAAAAAAAATCCGTCAAATAAATGAGTTGTATCACATTAATATTTCATTCTTGTGAATTCCAAAATCCTCGTTTCAAACTCTGAATTTTACTGAAAATGAATATCGATATTTGCTGTGTGTGCGGTGAAACAACCTGCGAGGTAAGACTTTTCGTCCGTCTTTCGATTATTGCCACTAACTTTGCCAATGTTATCTCTCCCACATAATTTCACATTCGAATTGCGTGAATACTAACGTCAACATCTTAATTCTGAGTAGGGTGCACTTTACTGCTCTATGAGTTGTCGAAATTCAGATGGTGAACAAACTTCCGCGAAACCCAATACCTCAGATGTCCCACGACGCTCGTTTTCAAATGTAACCTCATTCGATGCTCAAAGTCTTATCGGAATCGGATCTCGATCTCTGGAAGTATTGCAACAGCACCACCTTAAAGACCGGAAGCCAACGTCGTATTCCTTAAAGTTTCGTAATCGTAAACTGAAACGAGTCATGAAGAGTCGATCTATGACTTCGGCGATTAACGCAACGGGATTGTACTATTCAAAAATTGGAATTGTTTCAAAGAAATGATTCTGAAAACCTACAAAAAAATGTTAAAAATTGGAAAAACTCCAAAAAAATATCCCCCTTTTTACACCTATATTTAAGAAATATAACTCTTGCTTCTGCGGGTTAACTTAGATAAATAAAAAAAATAGAATCAGAAATTATTGTGTTTGGCCATTAATCCCAATTTGGAGTTGACATGGAAACCATCGAACTTCTGCGTTTTATTTCACATAAACATGATTCTCAAACGACAATTCTTATCGATAAAATAAACGACTCTGCTACTGAAGATAAAAAGTGGATAGCCGACCTATTGTCCGAATTCAACTCCGTGAAAACCAACACCGCTGAAAATTACAAAGCTGACTTGACGCAACTATTTCCAAAAGAAGGTAATAAGACTTCTCAGCCTACCAAAACCTTGGATTCCAGCAACGAAGCTGTCTTACCAAGTCGATCTGTTTCTGATGAAAATGAAAGTTCGAAAACAACAAACACAGACACGAGCGCCGCTCTTCCTGCTGCGACCAAGTTAAGCGCAGATTTGAATGTGAATAAACCTGCGACTCCTCGCCTACATTCTATTCTTCAAGACTCGTTCGATGTTGTGACCTCAAAGCTTTTCTCAACTTCTTTGCTGAAATCAAATACCCAACCGGTCTCGACAGCGGATTCTACGTATAAGCCAGCGTCGGAAGTAATCGATCTCAAAAAATCAACCGATTCAACAGCGCCATCAAAAAGCGAACTGCAATTTCCTCCAAACACGGCAAAGTCTCAATCGTCCCTTACTTCCCTTCTCGCATCCGCATCCTATACGACCAACCCCACCGCGAACAATAATCAACCGAACTTGAGCAAATTTAAGATAAATCATCTTCCTCCCGCACTGTCACTAACTGTTCCGAAACTTGTGAAAGATCTGTCGAGTCAGTTTGCTTCAAAACCAATAACTCATTCGACCACCCCACTTATATCTTCTAGTTCATCTCTAACTAAAGGAGAAAGCTCAACGAAGGGGTCGCTCGATAAGATTCTGTTCGGTTTGAAGGAAATAGAAAATAAAAAACGTGAGAGGAGCACAACGTCTGATCACAGCGTGTCAAGTCTCTCCAGTTCCATTAATTCTTCTGAATCGACTTTTATTGGCGCGGTTTTACCTGCGCTTCCGGAATCTGCGAATGAGAATAGGGAATCATCTTTAGGTAGCCAGTCGACCGATTTGGAGTTTTTCGATGCGAAGGAAAGATTGAGCGAGATCCAGATCGAGAGCGCGTCAACTTCGAGTGATAAAAAGCTGGATGCGGGATCCAAAGAAGAATTCGAAGTGCATATTACGAAGAAAGACGCGATCGTTGGAAATATCATGGACGAAGAACTTGAAGTAGATTTTGGAGAAGACGAAATCGGCACTTTATACCCCAGTTTAAATGACTTGAACGGTCAGAATGATAATAACCGAAATACAATCTCAAGCATTGATTCGGGAAGTGAAGGGAGTGTTTGGAGCTCGATATCACAAGCTAGTGTAATTTGCCGCTGACAATTTGAATTTGAAAGTTGTTTTTTTTTTATTAACAATTTAATTAGGTCGCACCAATAACCAATATTTCGTCGAAGCCTACGTTTGTGAATCCAACAAATCAACCAGCGCGAGAAAAAAAGAAATTCGAGGTTAAAGCGTTACAGGTCGCGGCAGCCTTGGCGAAGAAAGAGAGAGAACAACTTGCACACAAGAAGGAATTGTTAATGGAAAAGCGTAGGTTAGAGGAGCAACGGAAGGAACAAGCAAAGAAGAAACAACAGCAACAGATTGTCATGAAGCCTATACTGTCTTTGGTAAGATTTAAGAATTAATCATTTATAAGTTTCGTTTTAAATGCTTTTGATTAGATGAGAACGAAGGATCAGATAACGCTACAAAAGAAACCCTCGCATGAGACTCTTTCTTCCGCATCATCGTCATTGAGTACAAACCCTAATCTTGAACAACCCGTAGATCATACTGAAGATGACATTCAATCCAAGATTCAAGCTGAAATGGCCAAAGCCGAACAATTGCGAATACAGCAGCAACAAAGAGTCGCCGCGGAAGCAGCAAAAGCAGAAGAGCTTAAAAGACAACAACAGCAACAGCGCGCTGCAGCTGCAGCCTTTGCGGCGGCAAATGCAGCTAAGGCGTTTGCTTTAGAGAAGGCAGAGAGGGATAAGGAGCGTGTTGCCGCAAGCATAGTCGATGCCGATGGAGAGATTCCCGATATCCCAGAGTAAGTTTAACATGCTATCTTTTGCAAAAGAGTTCTCTAACCTTTGCAGTTCGGAGGACGAAGATGAATATCATTCCGATGATGAGGATTTGCAAAAACCGAAAACCACTGTAGGGAAACCGCTTCCGGACTGGGTACTCTCACCAAATCTGAAGAAGGCGTTGGCGAATCAAACCAGACAGGATCCAGACGAGATCTTTGGAGCAGTACAACCGCTGGCACTTGAAGGTAATAGTGGAAGCGCATTCTGGAATTTTCATCATTGATTATTTTTTTTGCAGATGTGTTTAAAGGATCTAAACGAACTTTCCGAGCGAGAACATCGTCTGCACATTGGACTGGAACAGATCGGTTAACGGAGTATGAACAAGAGAGATATAAGGAGAAAATGGGATACATTTCGAAAAAGAGAAAGGGAAATAATGATGAAGAATATGTTGAATATTAAATTGAATAAATCTTGGACAGATTGACTTTAGCAAGAGGTGCAACGATCCTGTGATCATAAAATGACAATGCTTTAATAAAAAAAACAAACTCTACTATAAATGAATGAGCAGAACACAAAACAATCAATTCATGATCTCGCAGTCAACCCAGGCGGATACGGAATACTCTTCGGCGTCCAATCTCCACTATAAATTGTCAAAATTCGCATATTCTCATGATACTCCAAATCCGCCAATAATTTCGGTGTAATCAAAAAGTACCTTTAAAAAAACCATCATTAATTCATATCTCAATCATAATCAATTTAAGAAAAAAATATGTTAAAACGTACTGTGGAGTATTTGGTTTACACGCGACTTCAACTAACTGAGAATGCACCAATCGTTCGTTTCGTGGATCCATACCTTGATTAATTTCGTCGACTACGCGGAATGGAGATCGAGATAGTTCTTGGAGTGCCATAAGATACATAATCGTTGACACGGATCGTTCCTTTTGAATAATAAAAAGAACAAATAAAAAAAGCGGTTCATAAAAATTATTGTGAAAAAAAAAATTACTCCTCCAGATTGTCTTTGTGCTGTCAATTGTTGCAATTTCTCAGAATCACTGTCACGGTGTTTTTTAGACTACATAAATATGTGATATATTGATAAACTGTTACGAACCGGAATTTCACCAAAATGTGGATTCCCCATTGATCATAATCCGGTTCTTCATCTAAACAAAACAATTTAGCACCAACATGTACACAATCCTTAAAAAAAAATATTAAAAAACATACGGAGTTTAACTTCACCAGTACACCCAATTCCTAACAAAAAAAGAAAAACGCATTAAAACAAATCCCTCCAAAAAAACCATCATTTCACATACGTTCAAAAGCATCCGAAAACCCCTTATTTATCCTCGCAACCAAATCCGTCAACTTACTATACCACCTCTCTTTAACACTTCTAACATTCGCCCTACTATTTTCCAACTCCGCTTCCTTACCTTCCAACTCCTCCCTCATCCTCGCAATCTCTTCTTCCCGGCGCGTATACTCTTCAACCACACCAGGATTATACCCGCCCATCGCGGCATCAGCTCGCGCGGTCTGCTCGACGAGTTCAAGTTCAAGTTCTTCAACGGGTTTTTTACGGTATTCTTGTGCAAAGTCTTTATCTTCGGGTGTCATTTGTGAAGCGGCTTTTCGTGCTTCTTCTTTGAGTGTGTCGTTGATGCGTTTTTTTTCGTTGTATATGTCTTTAGCTATTTTTAATTACAACAAAAAATAAATAAATAAAATAAATAAAAATAATGGGGTTATAAGAGAGAGGGTTTGTAATTTTGAAATTGAAGGGGGATTACCATTCAAGGCGATTCGACGGTATTCAGATAACTGCGCAGAATTTTCTTCCATTTGTTTCTTTTTTATTTCGACTGATGCTTGTGCGGTCGTTGACGCGATTACGCTTTTCACTCGGGCCAGGTGTGCTTCAGTTGCGGCTTTCTGGATTTTCTGCGATTACCATTTTTAAAAAAAAAACAAAAAAAAACAAACACACACACACACACACACACAAAATTTACATTCGTAAATAAAAGAATAATTTTCTTGAAAAGGTTTGATTTTACCAATAATTCAGAAACTTTCCTTATCCGTAACTCGATAAGTTTCTCAACTTCAGTACGTAATTTCGCTGTTTCGGCTGGAATCGCGGCCAAATTTCCTTGAGCTGTGCTCAAATTGGCTTCTCTCGCAACTGTTAAAAAATAAAAAATATATATATAGATGTATACATTAACAAGGGCTCGAATTGGAAAACCAATGAAAGAAAAACTTACGAATTTCACCAAGCCCTTTCTCATACTTTAGCTTATCCTTCAACAATTCCTTTTTCCTATCATTCAACTCATTCTTTCAAAAAATAAATTCAGAGATACTGTAAACAGAAAAAAAGTCACCTTTTGATCTTGAAGTAACTTGGCTTCCTTTTCCGCTTCTTTACTCTCCCCTTCAATCCCCTTAATCTCCCCTTGAATAGCTTTCAACCTCGCTTCCGCGTCTCGAATCTTTGCTTCAATTCGTTCTCTTGCTCCAACATCAACTACCATCACACACACAAACAAAAAAAAAAAGAAACACGTTAACAAACAAAAAAAACAAACAAACAAACAAACACAAATGAATTTACTATTAGTTCCCAAAAAATTAACAGGTTTTAATACCGTCGCTCGTGTACTCGACGACCCGTACGCAGACCTTACATTATAATGTGTGTTTCCAACAATAAAATCGTTGAATTTCGAGTTGTCGAGCGTTCTCAAGTCCGGTCCTTCTCTCAATGTGATCGCCTAACCCACACAAAAGAAAATAACAAAAAATAAATGAATAAATAAATTAAAACAATTGATTTAGTTAGAGTTTGAAAAAGTAAACTGAAAAACGTTTTTTTGTTTGTTGTTTTTACCTTTGTATGAGATGACGCGGATTGACACAGAAAACTTAAAACGGTTTCGGATGCTTGTACGTAATCTAAAACGATTCCATCAAATCTATGTGATCGCAACTAATTAAACAAACACCAACAAAAAAAAACAATTAAAAACCAAAGAAAAACCGACAATCGAAAAACAATATATCGGGTTTTACCAATTCATTAGAAAGTCTCGGCCACGCATCCAACTTCTCCTTCCCCTCCGCAAGCCAAGTAACACTAACTCTAACCTTCAACTCATTCCTCGCAACTTCCGTAAACTTTTGATAATCCCCCCTCGTCTGCGCAACAAAATTCAACATCGTTCCTCGTGGCAACATCTCCTCCACCGCCTGCGCATACTCTTGATTCGGTACATTAATCTCCAACAACACCGGCCCAATAACCTCTTTTTCAAATTTATCCCGGTTCTCTTGTAACCACATATACGCTTTATATGCATTATAATCAAACCTCTTCAACGCATCCAGTTTTTGTGATTTCGGGTCTACGAGTTGATTACTTTCGTTTACGTATGTATCGTATTCTCTTCGCACGGTGCGGGCGGTATCTTGCAACTCGGCCATTTTCCGTCGAATCGTGCTGACGGCGGTATTCTTTTCGCGAATACATTGTGTTAAATCTTTCATTTTCCGTTCAATGTCTCCCAACTCGGAATCTTGACTTTCACCCGAACTAAATTTCCCGTCTTTATCTAAAACTCCCTTTTCCATCAACGTGCGTTTTAATTCTTCACTATCGCTTTTCATTTTTTCAATTATTGTTTGTAACTGGCCCACACGTTTCCGTAACTCGTTCTCTTTTTTCTCGTTCGCGTCAACCCGCGCTTTTAAATTATTGATTTTATCATCTGCACCCGTAACTTCTTCGCATTTTTTTTCTATGCCTCTCGTAATCTCTGCATACTTTTTCTTGCCAACCTTTTCAGATTCGTCACACTCCTTTGCGACTTTCTCCAATTTCTCTAATTCTTTTTTATCCGGCTGACTCAACATTTCCAGTCGCGTCATGTTGTCGGCAGCTTCTTGGGCTTTTTGTTTAAATTCTTTGAGTTCTTCTTGCGATTGATTGAATTTCGCGAATGGGATGGTTAGTTTTAGTTTGCGGATTTGTAACAGGATTTTTTCCCGTTGGCGGAATAGTGCCAAGTCAGATTCGAGGGTTTTGTTTCGTGCGATGTTGGTTTCTAAATCAGTTCGGATCGCTTCGATAACCTATACATCCGTCAAAGTGAGGGTAGGGGGCATATTAATAAAATAAATAAATTGGGTATGTGGGGTAGTTACGGCGGAAGCGGATTTCTCTTTTCGTCGAAAGTCACAGAGTAAGTTGAATTGTTTGGGCATTTCGGTGGGATCTGCGGCGCGCATGGTTTCGTGGAGTAGTTTTTGGGCGTCCATATGTGCGAATTCCGAGACTTTATCTTGCGGTAAGAATTGACTGCGATGCCGAGATGGAGATAGTGAGAGTGAGTGAGAGGAAAAGAGAGAAAGACAGAGAAAAAGAGAAAGTGAGAAAGAGAGAGAGAGAGAGAAAATGGAACATATTTTCACGAAAACGGAATGAAGAGTGGGTACCATAAATTATCAACCTGAATATCCAACCCAGAAATATTCTTCTTCACCGCCTCAAGTGTCACATCCTGCCCATTAATCTTCCACGTATTCTTATTCGATCCCAACATAAAATCTCTTTTCAACACCAAATTTTTCTTTTTCCCTTTCAATTCAATCTCCACACTCCCATTTTTTTTGCCAGATTTTATAAAATCTTGGATTTCCTTTTGCCGTCCCAACAACTAACACCCAAAACAAAACAGAATTAAACACTCTACATCCAATTAAAACAAAAGTGAGTAAGGGGATTACGTTTGGAGTCCCACCAAGACCTAACGCAATAGCACAAACAATTGTACTCTTCCCTGTCCCATTCGGTCCAATTATCATATTCAAATTCGGGCCGGGGTAGAATTCTAACGAGTCGTACGTTACAAAGTTTTGTAGTTTTACGCGGACTATTGCGCCTTCGCAATACCTATACACACGTACATACAGGTAATGAATTTTAATTTTTTTAATGGGATTTTTGTTTTTTTTGGAGTGGAAGTGGGAATGGGGATGGGGAATGAGAGAGAGGGGAATTACCCGCCGGAAAGTTTTGAAGGGCCGAAATTGTGAGCTCCGATGTTTTCTTTGAGTTTCTTGCGAGCAGGGGCTTCAGGGGCTTCAGGGTCAGGAGAGGGTCGTTGGTCGTCAGGGGAGTCTTCTTGTTCTTGTTCGCTGAGTGCGTCCTCTTCTTCGTCAGAGTCGACGACTTGGCTCTTTCTCTTCGCTGCCTTCATATTAATTGTTGACACGTGGCTTGCCTATTTTGGTCTGATTACTCTCTGACCAAATCAAATCCAATTTTTATTTGTATCAATGCATCATCTCCCTACCACGAATCCATTTTCGCTGCTTCCAGCACTCTCCATCCATTAGTATTCGGATTCACCGGAATCGTCGGATCAATACACTGATCCTTCGTAAACACAATCACCCACCCCGAGCTCACAATATTATCTTCCTTCCCCAACGCCACCTCCCCTTTAACATTCCTAAACAACAACACTTCCTGCGTCGTAAACCTATACGTCAAAACCGGCACATCCGTCCCCATCGTCCCGTCCTCAATAACCATCGCCTTCGCCAACTGCAACTGCCGAATATCTAACAACTTACAATCAGATATCAACCCATGCTGCGTCTGTACTTCAAACCCTCGCGTAAGTTGCGCGTACGCACGCTCACTACACCATTCTTCCAACGTCACCGCGTCGCCACTTAAATACGCTTCCATAATATCCGGCACAACAAACTCCGCAATCTCCGTCGTGAAATCTTCTAAATTGAAACTCGGATCGACACTCCGAAAGGCTCTCACAACCCTCGATTGTTCAGTTTCTTGAAACACGGGACTGGCAAAAATCTCGCGAATCCGTTCCATTAACGGTGAATCGGTTTCCTCGATTCCGCGTTTTATACTAAACATGCTTTTCGCAATCGGACTATTCTCTGTAAACTCTTTCCACGTTTCCGCCCACCGTGATTGTTTATGAATCACCACTGACCCACCCGCTTCCAAGTTGGCGGAAACCGCTCGGTTTTGTGGGTGGCCGAGTTGGGCTAGTCGTTTTTCTTTTAGGCGTTGGCGGTCGGCTTTGGTTCGGTATTCCACGTACCGGGAGTTTGCTTTTAGGTCTGACACCGATTCGTCGATTTGTCGTACACCTTCAGCAATTTTCTTTGCTGCCTCAGTTTCCAATATCGGTTCCGCTACCTAGACCCAAATTAGAAACAATGTAAATAAAAAATGATAATAATAAAAACATAAAAAAAATGAATGGTGTACCTTTCCGACAACTTCACCAACTTTCCCAATCCCGTCACCAACAACTTCAACAGTTTTCTTTACCGCGGGGTTATCAACCACCGCCTGAACAGCCTCACCGACCCTCTTGGCAGCTTTCGTACCCGACTCCATCGCTTTTTTCGCCGACTGCATTGCGTCGGATTCCATTAACTGAGACGTGTCGGCGGAGAGTTGTTTGACGTTTTTTTGCAGGTCTTGGTTTTCTTTTATTTGGCGTTTTATGGAGTTTATGAAGGCGGGGATGAAAGCTTGGCCTTGGTTGTGCCGTAGCTGCGAATGCAGTAGGGGACGGGACTTTTCGGAAGACACACAAGCAGTGGTTAGTACAAAGGGATAGTACAAGAGAGTAAGAGTAGAGGGGACTCACAGTGTGCGTGGACAGCGACAGGCTCCTGCTTATCAGGCTTCTGCTTATCAGGCTTCTGCTTATGTGGCGATACATCTCTTATGACTCTCTTCCTGCAACGAAAAACAAAAGCCTTTTAAGCAATGGCGTCACTCAACACCCTCGAACGCTATGGCTCGCCTTTTCTCCCCACGGCAAACACCTCCGTGCCTGCCCCTGCCCCCACATCCCTCTTCACCATCGACTCTCCGCCTCCCACTACTCAACCACTGCAACAGACCTCGTCGTTCTTTTCCGCGTTGGCTCCTCCAACCACCACTTCCGGGAAATCTTATTTAAATACTGTCTACAAAAACCCGTTTACGTTCACTGTCAGAGCCGCTGTAATCGACGGAGATTTACCAAAATTAAAGAAAATCTTGGTCGCTCATGGTTTACCAATCCAATCACCGAACCCTGAAAACGGATGGTACCCCCCCCCCCCACAACGTTTTTCCTGTTGAGATATTAATATTAAAAATTGTTTTGATGGTGTTTTGTTTTTTGTTAGGCCGTTATTATTCTACGCGATACAATACAACAAAAACGAAATTGTGAAATTTTTACTAGATTCCGGGCACGAATCCACGGGGATTTCTAAAGATTTTCGGAAAAATACTGCGTTGCATATTGCCGCCGACTACAAAAACGAAATTGTAAAACATCAAATCCCCACCCTCCACCACTTTCCAAAAAAATTTCCAAAATTCTAAATTTTAACTCGCTGTAGGCGTTTAATATGTACTTGAATTTATACCCGCAAACAGCGTTCCTTGTAAACAAAGATGGGAAATCGCCGCTGATTATTGCTACACTTCGTGGATTGAATGATTTGATCATTAAATTGTTGGAAATGGGTGCGGATGTTAATTCTGTTGATGGTGATGCTTCTACTCCTTTACACCAGTAACCCCATTCTTCCCATTACCTTTTTTTTTTTTTTTAAAAAAAAAAAATTTTTTTTTTTTTTTTTAAAAATTTAATTTTTTTTTTTAATTTTTAAATTTTTTTTTTTTTTTTTTTTTTTTTGTTTTTGTTTTTTTTTTTTTTTTTTGGTTGGGTGTGTAGGTGTGCGGTGGCGAATAATTTCAGTTTAAAACGTGAACAACAACCGGCGATAAAAGCACTGCAACGGGCGGTACAAGTTGACCCCGACTCTTCGTACGCGCATACATTATTAGGACACGAGTATTTAGCATTGGAAGAGTATGATAAAGCGATGGAGGAGTACCGAATGGCATTAAATTTAGATGAACGGTGTCGGAATGCTTGGTAAAATAACGTTTTTCCTGTTTCACTGTTTTACGTTTTCCATTGTTTTTTTTTATTAAAAATGTATTCATATTAATTTTTTTTAATCGTTTCTTTTGTTTTTTTCGTCTTTTGGTGTTTATAGGTTCGGATTAGCACAACTATACTTAAAAAAAGACCACTACTACGTCGCCGAACAACACTATAAAAAAGCGTTGTTGATACACCCACAAAACACGATAATTTTGATGCATTTAGGGACGTTGTATTATAAGGATAAACGGTATGTGGAGGCGTTGGGGTTGTTTGAGAGTGTTGATAGGGTTGGTGGAGGGGGAGGGGCGAAGAGTGTTGCGAGGGTGCATATGGCGGAGTGTTTAGTTATGTTGGATCGTTTTGAGGTATGTTGCATTGTTGTTGTTTTTTTTTTTTTTTTGATGGAGTTGATGTTAATTTTTTATTTTGTTGTGGGCGTATTTATGGTTGTAGGAGGCGAAAGAAATATTAGAAGATTTAATCATGACATCCAAACCAGAATCGAAGGTGTACATGATACTGGGAAACATTTATAAAAAAGAAGGTGAGTTTGGAAAGGCGTTGAAGATGTATACCATGGCGCAAGATCATTCTGATCCGAAAAGTGGGAGTAAGATTCGTGAGATTATTGGTATGTTTTTGAGTTTGTTGTTTTGGGGAGTGTTTTTGTAATGATGTGGTTTTTTGGGTAGATCGATTGTATATTGATAATACTGAAGGTGAGAGATTTGATTTGTTGTGTGTTTGTTGTGTGTTTAAGTGTGTGTGTTTTTGTTATTTTTTCAGAAAACAATTTGTGGAAAACGGCAGATTGGAGTGTGACAGATTAAAGCAGAAGTGTGGGAAAAATTATTAAAATGGATATATTGAGGAATGAGCAAGAATATTTATTACAGAACATTTTTTTTTTTTTTCCACTTTATTTTCAACATATTTGAAAAAATAAATATTTTCTTTCATGTATTAAATAGAAGAGACAAAATAAGGGAAAAAAAAATTGAAAATTGAAATCTCTTTTTTGTTTAATTAAGTCATAAAAATAATTACATAATTTTTTGGGTGCAGTAAATGAAATTATGAGAAGTATACTTTGGCATCCTATTTTAAGAATTTTAATAGCCCATTATATGTTACTTTTTTCTATCCCTTCATTTGAATTTACATTTTTTGATACTGACAATCATAATCAATTAATTACTTTATATTC
>JADGJK010000230.1:0-35103 GCA_027600645.1 Nowakowskiella sp. JEL0407 | reverse complement strand
TCTATCTCGCTAAACTCAAAAGTCTATAATCGTCCTACACCTTGTAAACACTTACAGGTTAGAGACAACTTTCAATAGGTTATGAGCCCACCGTCTTACCTACTTACAGAATGAGTGAAAAGAAAGATGCATTCCACATCAAACCATTCGACGGAACCAATTTCCAAACATGGCGTAAACATGTTGAAGCGTATCTCTCTGCAAAAGAATGTCAAGAAGCAATCTTCGTTGACCTCAACCCAAACAAGCTCACAGCTCAAGAAATCTCCCTTGCTGGACGTAGCGAATCCAAAGGAAAGGCCCCTGCAACTGGGTCCACCTCCTCTGGTGAACCAACTGTCACTCGTAAAATCACTAAAGAGGAAATTAAAGACTTTCAGTTGGATTCGAAAGCAAGAACATTCATACTTCAATGTGTGAACGAATCCATCGAAATCGAACTTCTTAACTGTGTCTCAGCCTACGAAATCTGGGAAAAGCTCAAAACGGGATATTCGGGAACTACCAAAACAAGCAGAGCCATGTTGATGCAACAATTCTTCAACTGGACTCTCACGGAGGACAGCATCTCGGTCAACTTCGCCAAGTTAATCAATCTCGCAAACCAAATCAAGGAAGCAGGCACTCTACCAAGTTTTGACGACTTCATCATCTTCAAAATGTTAACTTCGCTTCCGGAGTCGTATAAATCATTTCGACTATCCTGGAGTAATTTATCTGAAGAGATGCAAACGCTCAAAGCTCTCGAAATTCGTCTGGTAGATGAAGAAAACATGGAGAGAAGCAAGGCCGAACAAAGCTCCGCACTTAACGCAAATAGTCCCAAAAAGGGGTCTCCTAAACGACAAGGAAGAAAGGGAAAGAACAACAAAGATGGTCAGATAAAATCATGTAAGTATCATCCAGGTTCAACCTCTCACAACACCGACGAATGCAATCTTCACAAACACGTAAAGGAAGCGGAACAAAAGGAAAAAGCCAAGAAAGGAAAGAAACAAGGAGGCGGAACGGAGAGATCCTCAAGTCAACCGGAATCGCACGCCTTTGTTGCCTCAAGTTACCACCCCAGTGAAGATTCGATTGCTCTAAACGCTACATCCGGAATAATTAAATCAAACTGGATAGCTGATACGGGCGCAACGGACCACATGACAGGAACAAAACAGTGGTTCACAACGATTAAATCCATTCCAAAAGGAACGTGGCCAATTTCATTCGCAAATAAAGACGTCCTCTACGCATCTGGAATCGGAACAATCAAATTTCACATGTCAGTAAACGGGAAGAAAGTTACTCACACACTGACGAATGTCTTATACGTACCTGGTTTTAAAACAAATTTGTTTTCATTATCGAAAATCGATAACGGCGGTTTCAGTACAGTAATCCGGAACAACACTGTCACCATAAGCAATTCGAACGACAATGTTTGCATAACAGGCACGATGAGAAAACGACTATATTACATAGATTTAAATATAGAACTAGACACTCAGGCAAATCTCGCAGTTACCTGGGACGAAAATAATGAAAGCAACGACATCTCAAGTCTCTCGTTGTTTGCTAAGCAATCAGACAACTTACAGGTATGGCATGAAAAATTGGGGCATGCTGCTTACACGTCTATACACGAGATGGCTAAAAGGAACGACATCGATGCCAACCACACAACCCCTGGTCAAACATTATTCTGCAAGGCCTGCGCTCAAGGAAAGGCTACCGCCAAGATTCCGAAATACGACGAATCAGAAACAAGACCTGAATCGTTAGAGCCTGGAACTGAAATCTCCGCAGACTTAATCGGACCAATTCGAATCAAATCATTAGGCGGATCTTCTTATGTAGCGCACTTCATAGATCGAAAGTCCACCTACAAGGTTGTTCGAATGCTGAAAAGTAAGGCAAGTACAACTGTTCTCCAAGCGTTTCAAGAAGCAAAACTTGAATTCGAACGACTCTCTGGAAACAAGATTAAAACACTTCGCACAGATAATGGAGGTGAATTTACAAGTAAAACATTTACTAAATACCTAACAGAATGTGGAATTTTGCACGAGAAATCTGCACCGTATATTCATCGACAAAACGGCTTAATTGAACGCGCAAATCGCACCCTCATGGAATCTGCTCGAAGTATGCTGTACTCGACAACGCTACCACACAGTCTATGGTCGGAAGCAGTTGCAACTGCTGCTTACACACGCAATCGAGTCTCAATCAAAATTCTCGGTTACAAATCAGCTTATGAAGCTCTCATGGGCATCAAACCAAATCTAAGCAATCTGCGAATCTTCGGACAAGTCGCTTTAGTTCATCAACCTCCAGAACTACAAACAGCACTCTCACCACGATCTCGCGAACTTCATTTTGTTGGATATGATTCCAATCCCACTGCATACCGCTTTTATGATCCTCTCACTCGCGGTGTTATTGTCCGCACGCAAGCAATATTTCAGGAACGAATACGCGACGTAAATTTAGACACTGTCGAAACTTTGCTTGAAGAAGGGGAGAGAAGTCAAAGCGAAAGTGAGGATAATTCAAGTAATTCTTCGACACCAGTAGAGGCTACAACACCAACAAATCAGCAAAATCATGAAGAAATCTTTTACACTCCACCCTCACACGCAGGAATTGACGAGGCAGATATTCAAACTCGACCTTCTCTACATCCAACACCACTTACTCAAACACCCGTCAAACTCAGACTGACTGTTAATCAACCACCACCTGCACCTAAAAAATCAGTATCGAAAAAATCAGCACTAAAAGCAACTCAGTCGAAAGTACCTGCATCAACGGAAATTCGGCAATCAGATCGACTTAAACAAAAACAACTCAAAAACCAGTCAACATCTAGTTACTCTTATGCCGGTTACGTGCATGCAGACTTTGATGAACATGGGGATCCGCTTTCAGTCAGTGCAGCTAAGAAAACACTGTTATGGAAGGGATGGAAAGAATCAATGGAACGTGAAATTCATAGTCAAGAGGAAAATGACACTTACGAATTGGTTCCCAGACCCAAAGCAGTACCAGTACTTCCTGGAAGGTGGATATTTCGCACAAAATGGTTGTCAAACGGCGAGATCGAACGGCTAAAGTCGAGATGGGTGATAAAGGGGAACTTCCAGAAGTTTGGAATAAATTACTTTCAGACTTACGCTGGAGTGGCATCCTATGATTCGGTAAGGATCATTGTCTCAATTGCAGCTATTAATGGATTAGAGTTACATACCTTTGACGTTGAAACTGCATTTCTCAATGGGGAGATTGACTGCGAAGTCTACATGGAACAGCCGGAAGGATTTGTCGATGAAAAACGACCTGATCACGTCTGTCTCCTCAAGAAAAGTCTTTACGGATTGAAACAAGCACCGCGACTCTGGAATCAACGGATCAACGATGTTTTGGAAAAACATCAGTATAAGCGACTCTCACCTGACTCCTGTGTTTACATACGGAATAAAGAAAATTCTCTGATAATACTAGCGCTCTTCGTCGATGATGGATTAATCGCCACTCAAGACGAGGACCTACTCAATGAACTCAAGGAATTACTCCTACAGGAATTTAAAGTAAAATTCAACAAGCTGGATACTTACATCGGGTTACGAATTAAACGTCTACCGGATGGGAGCATTACGCTAGATCAAGCTCACTATACAAGAAAAATTTTAGAACGATTCGAAATGTCTGAATGCAACACAATCTCAACACCCGCGGACCCGCATGCGATTTTGGAACCTGCTGATGAAACCGATTCAACTCCATCATTCCCATACGCTGAAGCTGTTGGATGTCTTCTTTATCTCGCACGTGGAACTAGACCCGATATCAGTTATGCAGTGAATGCCGTAGGCAGATTCACTCACAGATTCAACAACTCGCATGTAGAAGCAGTTAAGAGAATATTACGCTACTTACAAGGCACGGTTAATCACGGACTACTATACACAGGAAAAAACGATGCTAAACTTACAGGATACTGCGACGCTGACTGGGGAGGAGATCGAGAAACCCGTAGAAGCACTCTGGGGTATGCACTTCAACTCGGTGGGAACACGGTTATCTGGAACTGCGAACGTCAAAAGTCAGTCTCTCTATCCACCATGGAAGCAGAATACGTGGCAGCAAGCGTTACAGCAAAAGAAATCTTATGGGCAAGACAATTACTAACCTCGATGGAACAGTGGCAGTCCGAACCGACCGATCTATTTTGCGATAACACACAAGCAATCCAACTAATCCACAATCCGGTATTTTACAAGCGCAGCAAGCACATCGACATCCGCTATCATTTCGTTCGAGAACTCCAGGGCGAAACGATAAATGTACGACATGTCAACTCAGCAGATCAACTTGCCGATATAATGACCAAAGCAATCCCCGCTGATCAGTTTAGAAAGTTGCGAACTCTATTGAACGTCGTCGATGTTGAAAATCACGAGGGGTTGATGAAACGAGCGGAGGTGTTGGAAAAGGATGTTTAATCCTGGGCGTTACACAACCTATGCAACAAGAGCGTCAGAGACATTTTTAGTACTATCTATTTTTATCTTTTCAATTTTATTTAAGTTTCTGTTTCCCCCTTGATGCATTCAAGTTGCTCACACTGAACACTTGAAATCGCATCAGGTAATTCATTGATTTCTTTAATAAAAAAGTTGCTCACACTGAACACTTGAAATCGCATCAGATTTCCATTCTATCTCGCTAAACTCAAAAGTCTATAATCGTCCTACACCTTGTAAACACTTACAGGTTAGAGACAACTTTCAATAATGATAATCTAAACATCGGTGAGGAATGGAAAGATTCGAGATACCGAACATCAGGTGTTGCCGAAGTACTAACATACTTAAAATCACTTCCGAACGTTCGCGAATCCGGATACTGAATGAACACGCTGGAGAGGTCAGTACCGTGTATAAATTTCGGACATGGAAAGAATTAGGGCTGTTGGACATTTTATTTAATGATCTTCGAAGATCATTGTTGTCGTTTGTGTTAGATTGGGGCGAAATGAAGTGGGGTTGGAATGCGTTGGTTCGAAGTGTCTTGAATAGTAAGGCAAACAGTAATCGTGCAACGATGAGAAGAAGTGTACATCGTTTGGCTCCTCGAGGTGTAATGCTCTTTTGTATGATAATCGTTTTTTTTTCTGATTCTTTCTTTGTGTAGAATTTCCAGACTGGGAAAACCTTACATGGAGCAATACTGAAAAAAGCAACCGCGACTAAATCATTTGATTACAGTAAGGTTAATGCTCACTTGAAAGTAACATCTTGTTCACAACACTCTTCTTTCAATCTTTCTAAATATTCTTCTTATTTGATAGAAAATGAGGACGCCCAAGCTTCCCGGAAAGGCAGAAACTAAAAACTCGAAAATTATACCAAGAAGAAGTATCAAATGGGAAGATGAGGAAGTGGCCGACAAACGACAAGAAGAGAATGCAGTTGTGGATGTCGATGTTGAGAAAGAGATTAAGGCTGAATTCCCGACAACTAAAGAAGTTATCGAGTTGGATTTAGTTTCTGAAGATGAGGTACAGATCTCGATTACCAAAACACAACAATATTACAGTATATTCAGTGGCAAAAAATAAACTTACTGATGCGGATAATTTATGAGATGAATTTCCCATATACAATCATGAAACGCGTTTAGATTCGTCATTACAAATGACACTGTTTATGAATTTATCGTAAAATGTTGGGACAGCAACTGACAGGGTCAAACACAGAAAAAAAAAGTCAAAAGAGGTAAATTTGTAATTTCTTTCTCTCCCATTCGTTCTTTAGATTCCCTACCTCTATACTTTTGATTTTTGGTGTTTTAATGCCTGTTCAATGTGATTTTTTGCATCGATTTCCTGAATTTGCTTAATTCTGCTTTCCCACTAAATTCACTCTTCTGACATATTTTTGTTCTGCAGGTGAAGCAAACATCTACAATCGCTTCAATTTGTAAGTTAAATGAATGAGTTTCGCACTGTTGTTCAAGTTTCATTTTTAAATTTTTAGTATCAAACGAAAAGCTTTATGTGTTTTGAGAGAAAAAACTGCAAAAATAGTCATTTTATATCAGCAACCTTGCCACGCGCTCGGATAAGAAATCATTCTAAAACGACTTATTTCCCTAATAACTGTTAATTATCAATAACCCCCTGGTTTTAAAAAATTTCAAAATTCGGTCACTCACTCGGTTTAGTTGAAAATAACCAACGATATTTTCCCCGTGCTTTTATGTATAATCGTTCTTTTAACAATCTAAATTTGTGGAAAAATTCGAATATTTCGTCAAGCTTTCAATTTCTTATATTATAAAATTCCTTTACTTTCGTCAACATGGCTCAGAAATCGTACAACATTCCTCGTGATGTGAAGGATGTCTTCTATCGTTACAAAATGCCTGCAGTACGTATATGTATTGTATTTTTCTTTTTAAATTTGCCTCTGATTGGAATCTTTAGATTATTTCGAAAATCGAAGGTCGCGGAAACGGTATCAAAACGGTCATTCCAAACATGGCCGACGTTGCGAAAGCTCTCGATCGTCCTCCGTCCTACACTACAAAGTACTTTGGTGGTGATCTTGGTGCTTTGTGCTCAGTCGATGATAAAAAGGATCGTTACCTCGTGAACGGTGCCCACGATGCTGAACGTCTTCAAACCTCGTTGGACGGATTCATTAATCGATTTGTTTTGTGTGGGTCTTGCAGAAATCCGGAAACCGACCTTTTGGTATCTAAAGATGAACGTATCACTCGTGTTTGTAAAGCTTGCGGAGCGGTAGGATGAATTTTTTTTGTTGTTTTTTTCTGAATATATCATTAATTACCATCGTATAGCGTACTCCGGTGGATCTCACTCACAAGCTTTGTGCTTATATCATCAAAAACCCTCCGCTCAAGAAGGTCAAAAAGCAAGCCGCGAACAACGCTAACGGTAACGGCGAAGCTCCACCAAGCCCTCCTCCGGATGCCTCTAAACAAGACGACGAAGAGGACGATGAAATGACAAAGCAGATTCACGCTGCGGCTGCCGATCTTGGTGAGCGTGAGGTTGACGAAGACGACTGGGGGGAAGACACCTCTGCTGCTGCTGTTAGCGAGCGTATGAAGAAATTGGCCGTACAGCCCAAAATTGGTGATGATGACGACGATTTAGAAGGTTTGTTTTTCTGAATGATTTCGTATTCAGCCGACTGATTTTTTACATTTAGATCCCGTCGAAACGTTCGCTACTTACTTGACAGAGAACCCAAATGCAACGGATGCAGAAATTGTTGCGGAGTCGATTTCCCTCGGTGTTAAGGAGCACAAGGCCGTTGCAGTGATGGCTCAAGTTTTGTTTAACGAGAACGTGTTGGAACAGATCCCGAAACGTGCGGCTCTTTTCAGTAACTTTGTGAAAGACGATAAAGCCCAGAAGGGTCTTATTGGTGGAATTGAGCGTTTGGTTGGTATTTCGTACAAGAAGCAATTGATGAAGAAGGTACCGTTCATCTTCAAAATGCTTTACGATCACGATTTGTTGGAGGAAGATGTAATCTTGAAGTGGGGCGAGAAGGTTTCGAAGAAGTATGTGGATAAAGCGACCAGCCAGGAAATTCATGAGGCCGCAGGTCAGTTTTTGACTTGGTTGTTGACTGCAGAGGACGAAGAGAGTGACGAAGAAGAGGATTAGTTTAGTTTTTCGATTTTTTTCTGCATTATGGTTTCTTTACGTTTTACACATTATATTCGTGTTAACACAAACTCTGACCCAAATGTTGTTTACTCAGTCCAATGAACGACTATTTTATTAAGCTTCATTTAAATACAAGATCTAACCACCTACAAAGTATCCACAAATTATGGATAATAATCAAATATTTCCACATCCGCATCACCATGTGCTTGCCTCCAACCGTGTCTAATCACCAAGTTTTGTCTCCAGAGCCGTTTCTCAGCCCCACAAGTCAATCTGCGAATTCCTCCAACATAACCACTCGTTGGATTTCTTCGCACTAATCCACTCATTGAAACCGGCACACTGTACCAAGTACAATCTCGAGGAAACTGGTTAAATGCAACGATCATATGTGCACGACTTTCAACTTCGCTTATCACCCCATTTTCGTCGATCGTTGTAACTTGCGCGTCCAGATCCAGAGTTTCAGATGCCGGGATAATGTCCTTCACATAACCCCTCCACCACTGAAACGAGAAAGACGAAATAGAACCGAGAACAGGTGGACCCCACTGAATTTCTACCTCCTCGCCAATTTCAAATGGTGCATTTGGGTTTGGCCACAGCGATCTATCAGCAACGTAATTTGGAATGCTGACGGCCGACGTAACCGAATTCAAAACATCATCGGGAAATCTTCTCAAAAATGGTCTATCCGTGACCACATCAAAGCTATCTTCGACGGTAAATTCATTCTGTTCAGAAATAACCGTCCAAATTTCAAACGCCTGATCCATGGGAACCTCATGTCTTCGTGCGATTTCCAAAGCTTTTATCCCCAACCCAACAAACTCTGTAAACAATTTATACTGAACATCAAGCTTTTTTGTAGTCTTATTATATTTCGCAACCGCTGAACGGGCCGCCATATCAAACCCTTCCTGTCCCAATACTTGAATATACCCAGCATACTTTCCTGAATATATCACACCGTATGCTTTTCTAAACCTCTGCGGAAGCGGAGCAAACCGATGTCCTTTCTGCCGCACATGTCGTAACGTACACCGTTCAAACCGGGGATCTTCTTTCTGCCCAAATACAGGGATAGCTTTAAACTTATGTGGAGGAGTCGGTTTATCAGACGACGACGAGGTATCAGTTATTAAAACGTCGAGGGGAGGTGGATTCGGAGGAGTATACGGGTCAACGTCCTGACAAGTTCCGGTCCAAAAAAAAAGTGGGAATTCACGGAGACAGAGAGATTCCCAAAGACCTTCGTAATTACAATAGTCACGCCACGACGTGGATGTTTCGGAGAGACGGACGAGAGATCGACTGTCGAGGTAAGCGAGAATTAGGTTTATGGGAACTTCGGGTAGTGTATCCATAGTTTAATTTATCGTTAGTTTGTTTTTATCAATTTGTTTGCGTGGGCTGAGGTCATACAAAAGGAATGGAAGATAATCCATCATTCTGGTAAATAGAATATATGTATACGACGATAATTTATTTATAATCAGTTTAGTTTCAGAAATGGATCTCAATCTTGATGTGAATTGGATCTTAAGAAATCATATAGCTGACAAATACTGGGATTGCAACATGTGCCAGTAGAAATACTTCCACATTCGCTATCAAATAAATTTCAATGTTGTCTTGTATATCCGATGATAAAACTTATCGGTAATTTACGATAACGGAACCTTTTCAATCATTGTGCAGGCCGGTGATATTTTTTCGAGCATCCTTTGAAGTTTGTGCTGTTATGTTTTGGTCCATGTTTTTCTCCAGTCGATTGTTTTTTGTTTAAATTTGGTAGCTCATATAATCACTGATTACATTTCAATCCAACTGATTGGGTGTTGGATCACATAATGACATTGACCACAGTCTCAGCAAAATCTCGGCTTGATACGAACTGCTTCACAGATTTAGACTGTCAATTCCGAGTTCCGTTCGCAAAATGCAACTTTCTTAACAATCGATGTTTTATTCCATATGGTGGAGCTTGTCAGAGCGACTGGGAATGTGATGCGAATCCAGAAGCAATGAATTCAATTGGAAAAGCTCAATGTTCCTTGAATTTCGATAAATATGTGTGTAAATTTGTACAAGGATCGATTGATGTTTATTCTGATTGTCTGGATAGTGGCGCTGCAAGTATGTGAATTTCGTTAAATTTGATCGAAACCCAGAAATGTTAAATGTTTACGAATTGATATTTAGCCTGCGACGTAGCTGGAGCAGCAACATCTACTGATTCAAATTCATTAACTCTGGCGAATATTCCATTATCAAACATCTTTCCTCCAAGCAAAACATTTTCACCAAAAACCGGCAATAATAACACCAATTTTACATTAACATTCAGTCCGAATCCACCTCCTCAAACGATAGCTATAGTTTCAGTAATAGTAGTACTAATATTAGTCGTCATATCGTTTGTAATAGTTGTTTGCGTACGACGTGCAAAGAAAGTGAAAGAAAATACAGAAATTTTCAACCGAATACAGCAGGAACGCACCATCAGAGCAATATCGCTAGCCAGAGGAGCATCTGGGATGTCATTTGAAGTTCTAAACAATAACGTGTTTGAAGATACGTTGAGTGAGTGTTTACCAGAATATGTAGGGAAAACAACGAATTCCGAAGAAAATTCTCAGAGAATTGAACCTGAGAATACGAATATTAATGAACCAGTTGAAACGAGACGCGAAAGTATAGATACTTCGACTTCGTTGATGAGGAGTCGGGAAGGGAGCGTTACGTTGATGGTTGAGCCAAGTCCTTCCACACCACCACCAGAATACAATTTTGAGCATACGAGATAATAAATTTCAAATCAATAAGTACCAAATAATAAACCAAAATTTAAGAAAAAACGCGTTCAAGCCTGGTAATACAATTACGTCAATATCCCTTGACAATTGAATGGTAAGTCGAATTTGTTTTATTCTTTCAAAAATTCATTCTTATTTCGGTTTCATTTAGGAGCTTCCGTCGTTAGGAACACAGTGTAAAATCTCTACTTGCAAGCAATTAGGTTTGTCGGGCCACAGTTGAACGTTTTTTCTTGGCGTGAATTAATTGTGTGAAGATTTCCTTCCTTTCAAGTGCAATTTCTGTAAAGAAACATTCTGCCAAGATCATTGGAAAGTTTCCGCTCACTCCTGCCCCAATCCTCCTTTAGATGCTCGTGCCCCAATATGTCCTGGTACAAATTTGAAAGATTTCCTAAATTGAAAGTGTGGAATAACTAACCATTTTTTAAATGGTTGTTTAAAAGTTTGTAATAAGGCGGTCCCTGTTAATAAAGGAGAAGACCCTAACCGTCGAGTGTACGATCACATTGCAGCAGGCTGCCCAACTCCCGAAACTTCAACAACCGGAATCGCGTATAGCAATCGATGTACATACCCTGGATGTAAACAGAAAGAGTTAATACCGATAGTGTGTAAAGGCTGCAATCAGAAATTTTGTATCAGCCATCGGTTAGATACCGATCATAATTGTAAGGCGAGTGGATCAAGAAGTTCGAATGGATCGAATGCGAGTAGTAAGAATAATTCTGTAAGGAGCTCTCCTGCGAATCAAAAGAAGCAGGTCCCTCCGCAGACTCAATCTTCTCGATCGAATATTGTATCAAGTCAGGTTCAAAGACCTTTCAATACGAATTCAAACCCCGTAAGGCCTGTGCAAGCATTGGATGTGGTATGAAATACTATCATCTTTCATTTATTTTATTATGTTGATCGAAATCTTTATATTAGGGACTCACGGAGGAAGAACAGCTTCAACTAGCACTTCAAATGTCTTTAGACGAACAAGGAGCTAGCGGAACACCTCAGCAACAAAGACGCACCACTGTAAGCCAATTTAAGTGCGTAATTTTATTCTTTCTTTGAGGTATAATGTTTATTCTCCACAGCAAAACTCTTCAAATAAAGATTCTGGAAATTGCATGATAAGCTAAAAAAATTGGATAATAACTTCGAGCTTTCTTGGAATATTGAAGTGTTCTTTTCTTATTTTAATTTAAATTGGAATTTGCTGGGACTTATCGTATCAATAAAAATGTCGTTTTGTTGCTTAAACTTTGCACTAAATCATTAAATAAATCCGTTACAGAGGATATAGCGGGAAAATATCCCATCAGTAACAGTATTATTCCCAAGTACTGCAAGTTGGAATGGGGGCGCGGGAAATTTTGGTCAAATAATTCGTTTTTCGCAAGCTTTCGGATTTTTGTTTTTGTTTTGAGCTCAAAAATACGACATTTGTAAATAATAAAAGGTTTTTTTATTTTTTCCAAACATTTGCTATTTAAATTTTTGCTTGCTTCGGCTTTAAAACAATAGCGGAGCGGTTTTTTCATTGATTGGTAACCCAATTGATAGTATAATCAATTTACCAATCAGTATTAAATTTAAAAGTTTTGTAAATATTACTCAGAAGGACTTTCTTTAAATTTTTTTCGTTCCTTCACACCAAATTCAACAATGCGGCGAAACACCCTGCCGGCTATGGATTTGAGTTACCAATCTTTTGAGCGAAGAAGAACTATATCAGCGGGAATAGATAATACATTATCTCAATTATTAAGAGAAAACACAATTCAACCCAATTCCATCAATTCGATATCTTCCAAATCGAAAAACTTGCGATTATTGGAAACTCGAGACTTAGGCGGGAATCAAACGATCAAACCAAGAAAATTAACGAAATCGGAGCTCCCGAAGATTGTTATTGAGGATTATTCTCATTACTGCAGTGACGTTTTATTTTGCGAAGTTGATTCAACGGGATTGGGCACTTCTGATAAATTGGCGAGTTCAAAGACACTTCACAGTGCGTCGGAAGTATTCGGTAATAGAGATAATCCACAAAGTAAAAGGTCCGACAGTGTGGAAGGATTGCATGCAGTCGAAACCAATGAACAAGATTCAAAACGTATGCGCTGGAAATTGGCTCTTTTAAAACTATTTGGAAAGAATAAAGGATCCTAGGACGGTCGAGATCTTTACTCGGAAACTTGTTGAGAATAATTGCAATGTCTTTTGAAAATTGGTTACAACTTTACAAGAATAAACACAAAAATCGGTTCGAATATCACAATAAAATGAATTTCTTTTTTTTTTTAATCAAAAATGTTTGTAGTTCAATTTATAATGTATGTGAAATCTCCCAAAAAAAAGTCCACAAAAAAAAATTGTTCAAGAAAAAATGATAAAAATGTTCCTAAAGATACGAGATCAAATCATATCCACTTGATCCGTGCATAATCATAATCGCCAACAATTCTTTAATTCCTTCTTCCAATACTACAACGTTCTTCAAAAACTCCACATCAAAATCTAAATTATGAGCTCCACCCAGACCCGCTGCGATCATTCCTACAATATCCAATCCATTCCCAATAACCGAGTTTCCTCCAAATTCTCCTCCATCACCCCATCTTCCAAACATTCGGTCTCTAACTTTAGCAAGATTCGCATCGAAATTTGGCATCTGACTACGTTTTTTCTCAATCTCCAATTGCAACTTCAATATCACAGAGTACAAACTCTGGTGCTCAGTTTCTTCGCCCGCCGCCCGTTGGTTCTCCGCTATAAACTCTCCAAAAGTATCCGTACTTTCTTTCCCAGGTTCAGATTTTAAAAACACTTCCGCCGAAAACAGGTAGAGGTACAGCAACGGTTCCGGAGCCGCTGCAAGCTGTGATAACATACCGGTGAGTGCAAGGTTAATATCGTACGAATGAGAGAAAAACGTTGAGAATTTCGAAATGAATTTTCGTAACGTGGAATCGCGACCGAGAATTTGCATTTGCGATTTCACTTGCTCGTCGTTTGGACTCAGTGCTTCGGTTGATAAACTAGTCTCCGATAGAGGGGATTCATTTTGATCCGGAATCTTATTGTTCAGCACGGCCTGGATGTATGCTTCCAACGTGTGTTCGCGACCGTAATTCGGATCTTCGGGTGGAAGTAACGCAAGGTAACGAGAAACCAACGTGCGATGCTCCTCAATCTCTAAACGGATTTGCAATTTCTTGTCTAATTTGCGTGAAGATTTGACGTTGTTTTTCGGAGTTTGAAATTGTAGGGATTCGATCAACAATGGTAATGCGTAGCGTGAGTGAGATGATAGTACAACTTGCAGCAAGTTTAAGAATTTAATTACAACGTCTTCAGAAAGTGAATTCAGTTTGGATATCAAGATGTCGCGAACGTGCAGTTTCATGTCGTTTGTTTGCGTTGGGTCTTCAAAGAATGTGTCGTCCTCTTCTTCACCCTTAAACAAAAAGACACAAACCATTTTCGATATTTCTGGGGTTTCTATTACTTTCAACATTTCCTTGATATAAAATAATACAGCAGCGGTCGATCCGTCGAAATCGTGCGAACTTTGAATGGAGGACAATAAAATCGTCTCCAAGAACGATGATTTGAGATTACTTAAAAGATTTTCACGTATAGTTTCGCTGGGACAACGCGTAACAACCTCCTGAACGAATTGCAACAACTGCAAGAACGATCCCAAATCATTCCTAAACGTTTGAATTGTAAAGTGGAGTCGAGTACCAGGTGGAACGTGGGATTCGTATCGGCTAGGTAAAGCTCGAGGTAACTGTGAAAACAATCCGCCAAGTCCGGCAACTATCACGTTTGCAAAATCGGTCGAAAGAATGTGCTTCTCCATATCGTTTCCTGATTTAACCAACTCCAACAAAAACAAACATCCAGTCCTCGCAAAATCTCCCTGTTGCGCATCCTCATCATTCGGACCCCCCTGCAAATGAATCGACCGGATAAGGTGATCCCACAACAAGAAATCAACCTCGCCACCATTGACACTCATTACTCTCTTTTTCTCTGGCGGTGGTTTCTGCTTCTGGCTTTTTGCATTATCTGATTCTCCTCCCTCCGCTTGCGTTCGATTCTGGTTACCCGTAACGTTCTTTGGAATATAATTTTCAATGAAAAAGATATTCAACAAAAACGGGTATTCATGAATCTTCGACGCTATGTTATACGACAACTCCACCATCTTATCCTCATACCTCGGCTCACGTTCCTGCAAAGAGCGTCGTAACAAATACAATATTGGTCGGTGAACCGCATTTTGCACCAAAAATTTCCCATCCATTAAACTAATCAATTGCGAAATAAAGTGACAAACTTCACCACGGAATCGACGAGGTACGTCCGCCTCTGATAATCGAATTAAATGTCCCAACATATCGGTATTCAGAAACAACTCGGTACAGCCTCCTTCTTTAATTCCAACTTCTGTTATCGCTTGCTCTTTCACAATCAGCGATACCATAATGTCAAGTGCATCCGGAATGTCGGTATCTTCTACGTCGCGGGTCAAGTTCATTTCCAGTTTGCAATCAGAAATAATCGAATCCCACGCTTGCTGGAATTTATCAACGTTTCGAACGGCTGGGAAATTTTTCATTACGTTCAGCTGGAGTTTCATCCTTTCTCCGAATTCTTTCCATGATGAATCCATGTTTTGTCTTTCCCTTTCACCAGTTTGTTTCAAATTTAAAATCTTGAGTGGAACCTGTCAACCTTCCGTTTTAAGTTCTGAATATACATTCAAGTTATCAGGAATGATTACATTGTAAAATTGAAATCATCAAGTGCATTTCTTGTACTCTCCGCCCCTGCTTCTTCCTCCTCATTTGTAGTTTCCGCAACAAATCCTTCAGTCGGTAAATCTCCAAATTGTAAATTCCCAATCTCAATGTTCATTTGCGCCCCCAAATCCGTAACAAATCCAAAATCAAGCACCGGCATAGCAGAAGACGACGCCTCTCCCTCACTTTCAACTCCCAGCTCATTCTTCGACGAATCCAGTAATCCATAATCCATCTGGAAACCGCTCATTAGATCCGCCGCCGCCGATTCATCAAACACAAACCCACTAAGGTTCCCTTCTTCATCAAGGTTCATTGGTTGCGATTCATTGGTTGCAAGTGACAATAGATTCGCGAGATTATTTTCATCTGTTGGTTGCGTAAGATTCTGGAAGAAGTCTAAACCGATCGCTTGCTGGAAATCTGCACTCAATAACTCTGACGTTGCCGCATTTAAATCGATCGAGGTTAAATCTGTTGCAGGAATGTCTACTCCTATGGCCAATGCCGCCTGCGTTAGTGCGTCCGGGTTGACTTGCAATCCGTCATTAACTGTTGTCACGGGATTCTCATCAATAATCATCTCCTGATTAGGTTCTGACGGTATATCGATATCTATCTCAATTGCTGGTTCAGGAGGTTCCTCTTGTACGATCGTCTGATATTTTATATTATTCTTTTCCTTCAAACTCGCCAAATTTATAAATTTCGGAACAATCAAAGTTGCATCCGGCTTTTGTTCTCCCTCGTCAATATCCAGATCGCGGATGCTAGCCTCAAGCCCCTGAATGCTTTGAGAGTTGCCTTCCCTTGATTTAATCGCTGCGTTAAATATAGCTTCGTGTTTTCTTAGCATTTCGAGATATCTAGCCAGGGATTTATTTTTCGTATCCAGCTCTGTTTGCAATCTAATAACATCCTTTAATAATTAAAGCAAATTTCGCAAGAGGTTCAAATTTTTTGCAGTTTATTTTTAAAACCAACCTGTTGAATTTCGATTAAATTTTCTTCTGAACTTGGCACTGGTTGAAAGGGTATATATTCTGTTTGCGATAAATTAATTATACTCCGTATTGGTCGTCCGGAAACAGCCGACTGCAGCTGCAACAACTCATTTTGAAGTGAAATCGCAGATGCAAGGAATTGTCCATCGTTTACTAAACTTTTATCGTTTTTGTTACTGAGAGAAAGGAAATCGTTAACGGCGACGTTTAACGCAAGAGAGGCGGGGGTTTGTAATTGCATTTGTATTGGAATTAAATTAAACTTTTTTTTTGTTCTGTCACGATTGATTTTTCTGTCACGCTTTTTTTATCACCAACACCTTATCCATACGCCACTGGGAGGAGAATTCAAAGTTATCTCATGTAAAGTTATTTAGATTATGTTCTATTGTTATTCTTTTAGTTTATGCGGATTGCAATTGTTTTCTCTCTTACTCCGGGCGTAATTTCATCATTTGTAAAATTTAAATTATTGGCTCTCAGGCTTCCTCACCCCATTCAAAATCATTTTTATTTTACCCGATTACTTTGGATTTACTCATCTAAACGGCTACTTTATGCTAAAACTTTACTTTCATAGATATCGAAAAAACATGACGGAAATCTCCAAGTTTGAACCTCGCGTGGATGAAGCAGATTGGGTGGTTATCGAAGATGATAAAACCGAAAACGATAAACTCTCGTACACCGAAACGGATGATTCCGATTCAGGCGTAGATGAAGTATATACCCCACCAAACACTTCGTCAGCTGACGCTTCATCTCCGTTTGCGGTCTCACCCGTCCTTGCTCCTGCTCTTCCGCCCACCTTACCTGCTGAACCTATCGTCGAAGAATCCGCGAAATCACTCTCTGAGGAATGCGCCTCGTTACTCAACGAGAATTGTGAGAATGTTGATATGGACGCCGAAAATCGCTTTTGGAAGCATACCTCTTTACTTGCAATCATATTATCTATACTTGCCTTATCGTACACCTTTTCACCCGCGCCGAACCGAACACTGCAACGAATGGATGCAAGACCTCAGTCTCTAAAAACTCCAAATCTTCCTGTTAACATCCGTTCCACTGTGATTCAGAAAAAGCAACAACCTCATCATGCACTAACGTCGCCGACAGTTTTTCGAACTTCAAAGGTTCAAAAAACGAACGCGCACGTTTCATTTAGTTCGTTTGATTTGACAGTAATGCCTTCTAAAAGTGTTCTAAACGTTTCGCCCAGTGAAGAAACGCGTCCTGTTAAAGTAGGAAGGTTCGCACAGACATCACCAAGCGCTGCATTACGAATGCACAATGATAAAATCGATAAGCATTCGGAGACAACGGATCTTATCGAGCGGAACTACGAGACCAGTCTGAACCTCGTCTTTGACCTTGTACCGATTCTTGAGGGTGTGATCGTTCCCGAAAATGTGACTAATTCGGTTTTCCTTTCCGACTTTCCTACTCATGGTGCTCTGGTTCGTTATATCGATATATTATGGGCAAATTTGCAGATATATTTTTCTATGGCAGGGAAAGTTTTGGGGATAGTGCGGGATGATGTATTGGAAGAAATGATGTTTATTCAGGATTTGTTAAGAAACGGGCTTTTGCAGAAGAAGGTTCTAACTTTTTTAAAGACCCATGCGCATTTTGATGAGGTCGGAAGTGTCTTGTTGAAGTTGAAATCGGTTGTAAAGTTTGAAGCGAAAATAATTCATACCCAGATTGAAGGCAAAGCTATTGAGTTGGGAAATCAGTTTCGAAAGATGGTGGAGCTTGGATCGAATCGTTTGGGACTGAAAGAATGGAATATTTTAACTTTTGGCCTTTTTTTTTTTTTGGTCTTTATTTGTTTGTATATTCTCATAGTTGTTTTAATTTGTTTTTGCTTTCTTGTTCAAGTTGAAAGTTGTTGAGAGTCTGTAAAAGTTCATGAAATTCATATTTGCACCATTAACATTTGAATCATAAGCAAAAAAAAAACAAAAAAAAAACTATATACTAATGCGATCAGACCAAATGAAGTTGGAAAACATGACGCCAATGCTTGATCCAAAGTTTCGTGTTTTGTTACAAATGATCCGCTGGTTTATGGTTCCCAGCAAGGGTGAAAGATCACAGCAGTGAACTTTTAAATTCTCGCAATTCCAACACATATTCAATCAGTTCTTGCAAGTAAATTTAAATCACAATACCGTCGGATCTTATCGCTAAAAATTATTCGTAACCTCGGAGACGCACAGGCGGAGAAAGGGGGAGCAGAAGTGAATGGGTAATCCACACGCACCACCGCAACAAATATAACGCGAAACCGGATAGCGTACGCAATAAATGCGCGAAGTTATAAAGAAACTGCGACAGAATACGACGTAAAGAATAAAAATTTTAGTCGGCATGATGAAAACGTCGATGATGATTGGCTAATTTTTAGCCAAATAAATTTTTTTCGCAGTAGGACGAGATGTTCATCATTTTTCGAAATGATAGAGGGCACGGAAATAATCACCGATGAAAAGTTATTGCAGAATAAACCTAATGCGTCGCTGAGCGGAACCGTCGCTTTCCGCACATTGAAGGATCTGGACGGTTGTTCAATTGTCCTGAACGTCATTGGCCAGCTGCTAGTTCGTCAGTGGGAGCTGACTACGGCGTTGAGAGAGGTGGAATACTCGTTGTTGGATTTTGAGTCGCGTATTTGGAAGGCGATTAATTTGAAGGCGGGTTATCACAAAGTCCCCTTTAAATTGGTGATTAAGAATGCTGAACGCCTCTCGCCCTCCATGGCTGTTGAAGATAACATTGCAATCAGCTATATTATTAGAGCAACGTTTTTGAGACCGAACCCGATTCATCCCAAACAAGTCTTCAGCGTCACTATCCCTGTCATCCAATCGACAGATTTCATCACGCAGCTTTTGTGTACGCCTACCGGATTTCTCATCACCAACAAACGGGACGACTCCGATAGCGGATATAACTCTCCCTCAATGAGTCCAATGACGACGATTTCGGTTCCCTCCTCATCAAAATCAAAGATGAGTTTTTGGAAGAAAACCCCCACGGTATCCTCACCACCCCCCAAATTGCTTATCAACTACGAATTATTTTCGAAAAAGCAAACAGTCGTGGCAGGATACACGCATTCTGCGGAACTCTCGTGGGATTTTGGGGACGAACTTCCGGGCCAAAAATCAAATTTCCTCAAAGTTCGAATGATGACCGTTTCATTTATACAAACCACAAGAGTTATGAAGACCACGCCCACATACGAAAAGTCGGTCGTAATTCAAACGTACGATATTCAATTCCAGGGCGCGGATGCAACACGTACGAGTCAGAAGATCATCGCCAAAGTTCCAGCTAATGCAGCTCCGAGTTTTGAATCATTTGCTGTTACGAATTTTTACATGCTCAAAGCCGAAGTGTTCTTCGAGAAAAAACAAAAGCCTTTGATAACAGTTGAAGCCCCTGTTGTGGTATTGAGTCGAAGCGAAGGGCCTGCTGATAGCACTGTAAAGCACAGCGGACTGCCGTACCTAGAGAGAGAGGATTCTTTGACTGATGCCGAGGACGATACCGCCTCGAAATTGAGTTTGGTAACAGAAGATGAGAATATAACATATTTCGTTAACTACCCATATTCACCACATCATCCTGATGAAGTTGAACTTGTACCCGGCGATGAGGTGCTCGTAAAGTAAGTCATGAGAATAACACAGTTTGAAAATGGTGCATTAATTTCTCGCTTTTTTCCTAGTAATCGATTTTTGGATGGATATGCATCAATCACCATTACTAAACAGGCTGAGGTAAAATCGAAAGCTGGCACAACTGCAAATACAAGGACTGTGCTCTCCGGAATTGCGCCAATGGTATTAGATAATTTTCCTTATTTGTAACAATGTTCTTTACATTTTCTTTCAGCATCATTTACAAGAAACTGTGGAAAGAAATCATGTCATATTGTCTTTAATGAACACCGATAAAGCTTCATCGCGCGATTCTATAATTGACGGCATGAACATTCCAGGCTTGCAGCTAGGACCGTCTGCCATGGATTCCAGACGTTCATCCTTAGAAATACCGGCACCCACGAAAGGAAGCGATGCGCCTTTGCGAAAACGAGCGAATACTATTGACAGTTCGGTTATGCCACCACCAAACTGGAATAATCCCGACGACTTAATTTCAAGCCGTGATTCCAGATATGCTCCGAAAACTCCATATACGGATTCATACGCAGGTGTATCTCGTGATTCAATGAAATCTGAAATTTTCGGAGACATTAATCGCCAGAATACCCAGAATTCCCAGAATTCCTATCGGTCTACGGTGAATTCAGATATTTACAAACGTGCCTCGGTCGAACAAGCCTACCAAACAAATTCATACTACAACCCTCGATCTTCTCAATATTCTTCCACAACTTCCCCTATAATGCCAAATTCGCCAAACTTCCCTGGATCGCCCACGCTGCCGACACTGCCGTCCTCGCCTAATTTCCCGAACTCACCTATATTCCCCGGTTCTCCGGGAATGACTGGTTCACCTATTCTCCAACGAACTAAGACCAATGAATCATTATCTTCGGAAGCGATGTATGCCTCACGGCTAAATTCTCGATCCAATACCATGCAATACAAAACAGTATCGGATCTTACCTCTCCACCTGGGTCACCCATCTCTCCAGTATCTCCGAATACAAAGCCTTCACCTCATCCTAGCCTTTCCAGTTGGCCATCCGAGACACCAAACACGCACGTAATAATTGCTGCTTTCTATTATGTAAGAGTGGTATTTTACTTTTGTTGTTCTAGATGGGCACTCACGTTCCACCTCCAACGGAACCTGTCGAACCGATTATAGTGGATGAAGTTGTCAATCTCTGTAAGCAGCTGTTATATTCATAAAAATTTTCCAACATTGTGCTTACGTTTAATTTTGAAGTCACTATCACGGCGCACTTTGGAGTATTGACTCGCTTTAACGCGTTGAGATATCAATCAATCAAAGCAGAAGCTTTACTCGGCGGTGGCCAGCAACCTACTCCAAATCAAGTACCACCCGAGGAACTGAATGAAAACATTGACGTGAATTCCGAATTGTTTTTGGACTGGTTGTATTTGTGTCGTGCGGAAATCAGATATGAAATGTGGATTAATTATTTGGCTACTGAGCAGCCGAATCCAAGAAAAATGCCTTTGCCTCCTTTGGGTAATTGGCTTTGCTTGTTCGCGTAGTTTGTTAAATGTTTTAATTCTTTTTTTTTTTTTTCTAGATGTTGGTATGGGGTTTGAGTAAATTGGTTTGTAAATTATTCACCTCTTTGTTTCTAAGCATTGTTTTGGCACGCGCACTTGCTGAATCCGTTGCGGTATCTGGAAGACATTTACCGAGTTACTGGTCAATTTATCACTCCATACTCTTTTCCTCTTGAACAGATGGTACTTCCTCTGAATCATCCTGTTGTCTTTTTTGATTTTTTACTAACAATTTCAAACAGCACACTGTTCTGGGTCTTGGATACGAACCAGATCATATGTCACTCGGAATTTGGAACGCAATTTCAAGTGCTCGACACACTCAACAACCTTTCCATCTGTCAGCTCTCGATAATACAACCCCACTTCAATATCCATGTCCATGGTGCAAAGCGACAACCCACCACTCGCCCGTGAAATTCGTCTTGTTCAGAATCAAAAATGGATTCCTAAACTGTGCGAACCCAAAGTGCCAAGTTCGATTTGACGCTGATTCAGCATCGGCAAAGTTATTCTTGGACGATGTTATTCAATGGATAAAGACGCAACAAATTGGATTAAAGTATGTTGTCTATTTCCAACGTGGAGTTCTGGAAACATAATGTGTTTATTTCTCTAGGGGAACCAACCTCAACGATCAATCATGCGCAATCGATCCCGCAAACGCAACCAACTTCTTATCCAACCTGTTTTTCTCAACCAGCGTCCCATCAAACGATATTAACAACGCCGTAGCCATCCTCCTCGGATTTTCACAACCACAAAGCATAGCTTCATGCAACTGGGAGACAATCCAACAACACTTTGCGTTTACCTTGTTCCCTGCTTTGCGTGCAACGTTCCAAATGAAGCAAGTCAGCGAAAACACTTTTGCGCGGTTAATGCGTTCATACAAGGATAACGTGTATGCACCGTTCAGTATTGATTTAATCGCGGCCGTTATCAGACAAAGAAAGTTTACCGCAAAGATGTGCGGAGGAGTGGTGAACTGGTCTGCGCCAGGTGTGATTCCACGAGCCACGCAGAGATATGCCAAATTTTTGAAACTTATTCAAGAAGAGAAAGGACGATTTTTGGTTCCGACTTTGGATATCGGTAAGTTTTAGTCATTTGGGCTTCATAAATATCGTGTGTAATGTTTCTATTTTAGATTTGGCATGGCACACACATCAATTATTCCCATATAAATACCAAATTTTTGGACTGAATAACATTGGACGAGTACTTAACCATGACGACGCAATTGCAGATGATAAATTGTCGAAGAGTTTCATGGTTAGTACGATTCTGTGGAGAAAGCACTTCAGAGGTTTGTTTTTCCGGAACATATTTATGTTTATCTTTCTAATCTTCTTCAAATAGAACGATACGCGTCATCGTCAACCACGGGACCATACGTTACACCGCCTGCAATTATGAACTCATTACATTCGCCATACTCTGTTTACGCTGTATCTCGTTCTCAAGCCGGAAACGACGATTCTCCTCTAAAGCGAGGAGCGTGTGCGTTCCATGATCCAACTCCGCCAGCCCGAGACCGAAGAAATTATCTTCCAGCTAAAGGTGTGCGTGCTTCCAAAGACAGAGTCAATGTTGGTGAGTGTTCCAGTTGTGGAGCGGGATTGGTTTCGTGTGCGTACGGAAAGAATTCTGCGAATGGTTCTGGGTGTGCAGCTGGTTGTGGTTTAGGTATGAGCATTTTCTAAATTAAAAGAAAAGTATTTCTAAGGTTTTTTTTCTGCGCTTGTAGCCCCTGCGGGATCTTGCGTTGTCGGAATTAACGGATCAGTTGCCCCGTGGTCAGAATGTGGTGCAGAGAACCACGAATATGATCATTTCGAATACCAAGAGGAACCGTGGAAATAAAAACCTCAGATATCATCATTGGATTGAAAAGTTGTTTTTTTTTTTTGAGAATTTTGGATTTAATTTTTGCAATAATTTTGTTTCATTTTGATTTTTTGTTCTTTTTTTTTTCGTTTTCCACTCCACAAAAAAAAAGTTGCTGCCTATTTTATTTGCTTCTCTGGTGTTATTTTTTCTTTCCCTTTTATTAATATCATTTCGAAAAAAAAGAAAAAAAATTGAAAAATTTAACAAGTATGCATCGTATTAGCCAAAAATATATTTATATTATTTTAGAAATTTACAGTCCGCCTGATAACATACACATCAATCTACGTTGCGTTTGAAAAGGAGTCTGATAGAAAGAAAATAATAAAAAAAGTTAATCTTACTTCAAATAAAAGAAAGAAATCTCCAAACTCACCTCATTATTACCGACAGAATGCATAAATACAAGTGATTTATCGGTTAATATATCAACAATATTCTGCCTCTCTTCTCGTTCCTGCAAATCACCAACATGTCGTTTCGTTAAAATCTCCAACGCAGATTCATCCGTCATCCGCGAACCACAAGCTTCAATAAACATCGATTCGAGTAAGAATGAAGCTGATGACGTGATGAAATTGGGTATATTGTTTAGATTTGAAGGCGGTGGTGGGTTTACATCCAGATCCCGGATTTGATTTAATAGTGTTTTTGCGAGTTGACTTGGTGTATCATTGGTAACTGATTCACTATCAGGTTTGATATCGTCGCTATTCTGAATATTGCTGGAGTTGTTGTTTGCTTTTATAGAAGGTGGAACCAAAATCGTTGCTCCGCCTTTCGTTTTGTAGATTCGTGGAAGCAGTGTTTTGAAAACCGAAGGAGGAGGCGTCGTTGCCCGCAATATTGATTCTGTATTTGCAGAAGCAAGTTCAAGCTGTTCGCTGATCGGGCTAGAGTCAGGTTCTGGTGTCTATTGTGCGATTAGAAATAAATACGTTTTTAGAAAATCAATTCAATAAGTAATCATAGTCTAGTTATCAGATTCTTACAAATGCAGTACTATGATTCGCCAACATCCGGAATAAATATCTCCGATTCAAGTTGGAATTACTCGAAAATTGAATTTCTTCGCCTTGAGTGTCAAATCCGTCTCCTGCATTGTTTAATAAGTCTAAATTCGCAGAAAATTCGGATGGATCAAAATTGAACTCGTTTAAGAGTTGTAAAAATAAAATATCGTCAAATTCAGGTGGAGGAGCAAAGTTTGGAGTCAACGGTAAAGGGATATCGAGATTTAACGTTGGATTTGATGTAAGTGGAAAGTTGGATGATGATGGCCCGGGAAGGTTCTGTTCATTGGCGTTCGGTTCTTCATTCGCTTGTGACAGGTCTGAATTTTGCATTTGCAATTAGTTGTTTGGAAAAGGCAACAATATTTGGTTTTAAATAATACAAATTTATTTTTAATGTGTTTAATTCTTAAATTAGGATCAATGTGTGCGTCTTTCTCCAAATCAACAATCTTCCTTGTGCTTACAAAGCTTATGTCTCTTCAAATCGTAAGGCCGGGAAAAAGGGAATCCACAAATATCGCACGTAAATTCTCGTTTTTCAAAGTGAGTTTTCATGTGGCTTTTCAAATTGGACCTATTGATTGAAAAATTAAAGCAAATAACACAAATAAAAAAAGAACCGCTTACCTTCGAATCGTCTTTTTCCCGCAACCTTCAATCGGACATTCGTACTTTAACTTTCCCTCCTCATAATAACTTTTTAAACACACTTCTTGCTCCTTCCAAATTTCGTCATAAGTTTTCGTTGTTGGTGTCGCCAAAATCTTTGAACTTCTCATGTAAACTTTCTTCAAGGTTGACGGTCGATTAACCAACAAGTTATCAGTCGTAGGAGTGCTTACGTTCAGGAGCGGAGGCAAACCAAAATCGGCACCAACGTTGATTGTAACCACACTTTGTTCATTTTCAATACTGCTTTGCGATAGAACCGGGTTGAGCGTTCCCATCGGATTCGAGTAAGTGGTTGATAAATGTGTGGGTATATCAGAAGGGAACAATTGAGCTTTGAAGAATAAATCGCTGGCTGGAGTTGTTGAAATTTTCGGTGCAGTATGAATAACGCTCGTCGGGCGAGTAGAACGGGATGAAGGAGCACGGCGGCTTGAACTCCAAGCTGGGGTTGAAGAGTTTACGTCAGAAGTTTGAATTGGAGGACGTTGGACTTCGGTAGGTTCGTGTTGCACTTGCGCAGTCGAAGTTTTTTGCGAACCGAAACGATCATTTGACAGTTCCAACAAAGCATATAGGTAGTCGTTAACAGAGTCATTTTGATTTTCCCCAGCTTGGTTATTTTCAAAGAAGTTCAAATTTTCTGATCCGAAGAATGATGGTTCGTTTATTGGCGCAAAGTCCCTAAAGACATTATCGGAAGGAAAACCAGCACTAGGACTTTCGGACATTGGAAGATCTAAAGAAAAAAAAGAGTCAGTATTTGTTTGAACAAAGCTTGGTGTACCAATTCCGGACGTTTGAGAATCATTACAAACATCAACAGAAAAAGCACCAGCGGTAAAGAAAGAGTTTGAATTTACAGCAAACGAATTTATCATTTTTTTATTCGCGAATCTTTTAAATAGACAGGATATTTTTTTAAATAAAAATTTGTTTGAAATATTTTTTTTTTTGTTGTCAAAACTGCGCTGTCAATCAATGTCCATGATCAAAAGTACCTTGAATTCGTTAAAATCTTCAAATCAACTTTTAAATCCAGATTCTCCCGCGTTTTCTTCTATAAATCAAATTCCTGCTCAATCAACTGGGAAAAAATTGCTGCCACAATCATCATCAACTCCCGGCCAAGCGCAGCAACCGTCATCATACAAACCATACTCCCACAAAGCAAAAAAATTTGAACTTACGCCAGAACAGAAAAAAGAGATTACTGAAGCTTATACACTCTTTGATGCTGACGGATCCGGCACAATAACCGCAAAAGAATGGAGAATCGCAATGAGGGGATTAGGCTTTGAACCGACACGGGAAGAAATGGGTAGGATGCTTGCGGAGATTGATATTGATGGAAGTGGGACTGTGGATTGTGAAGAATTTATGCAATTGATCATGCGAAGAATGGTATGAAGATATCACTTAAAGCGAAACAGAGTATTCTGATCCTTGACCAATTTAGGCGAGCCAGATTGCGAGAGATGAGATACATCATGCGTTTAGATTGTTTGAACCAGATCCGACTACTGGTCGCATTGGAGCTTCACAAATTAAGAAAGTGGTAGAGATGATTGGAGAAGATTTAACAAACGACGAGATCAGAGAAATGATTGAAGAAGCGGATAAAGATGGTGATGGAGAAGTTACAGAAGAAGATTTTGCAAAAATAATGAAGAAAACGGTACATACTAAAAGAAAATTCAAACAAAAGTTTAGAAATTCTAACAATTAGCTATCAAAGTCACTGTTTACTTCCGTTTGAAACACAAACGAAGGGTTCTTTTTATACTTTCTTTAATTCTTTAAAAAAATATGCATTGATTCAACGGGACTGTTTCTTGTTTTCAAATTCGTCGACATGAAGTGCGTTAACATTGCTATTTTCCAGATTTATACTGTTTCATAATGCGTTGTAAACTCTGGATGTAAATGAAAGCAAATTTTAGCTGCCAATTATCATAACTGAACGTCAAAGAGCGTAGAATACGCTGCGTATTTTGAATCAAATTAAAACGATAAAAGCGAATACACACCGTTTTAAGAAAAATGCAAAGAAAAACTGTACTAAAAATTATAAAATGCTAAAAAAAATATATACTAGAAACCAGAATATGAGATTTCAAACAGCTACAAATCTTTTCGTGAAGTAAAGCCAGGAGTTTTCTTGATATATCCAAATTCAATCATACTATAGGTAAGTGCAAGAATCGATGTTTCAATCGGTCTCCATTTAACCTCTAAATGGTTCTCCGTTCCACTGGTGTCAAACGCGGCGTTCTTATCAAACAACTTAACTGCCGTTGCCAAATTGTTATCGAACCAAGATCCGAAATAAATCATAGCATATGGAAGACTGATTGTTGGTGGATTGTAACCTGCAAATAATTAGTTCCTTATTTGCCTTTAGTGTTTTTCTTTGTAAATCGATACCTTGAGGTGCAAACTCGTTGTATAACAACTGTGCATACTCACTAATTGGACCAAAACCAGCAGAAGCAATATGCCTTTACGTAAGAAGAATCTCAGTACGGGAAAGAACGGTAAACTGAACGAACTAACCTATGTCCAGCTGCCTCGGGAACTTCCATTGCGCGAATGTGGTATAAAGCAACGTCTCTCACATCAACGTACTGCATATACATGTTACCAGGCAAAGCAGGATACTCTCGATTAAGTATGACTTTTGAAAAGTAACCGCTTGCGCCGATATTTGGTAAAAGATACGGGCCCATGATGTAACTCGGGTTAACAGTGGCAAGTTCGAATGGTTTCTTGTGTTCTTCGATAAAATCCCAAGCTGATTTTTCGGCCAATGTCTTTGATTTATCGTATCCTTTAACGTTGGCTAGGTTCGTCCAGTCGTTTTCATTGAATGTGTGTCCCTTTTGAACTATTTTACCGTATGAGTAAATATCAAACTCTGATTCACGTCCTGCGCTGACAGCGACTGTAGATGACGTTAATACCACGCGTTTAATTTTTGGTTCGGTCAATGCGGCCTTCAAAACGTTTAATGTTCCCTCAACTGCCGGTTTAATAAAAAAGTCTTCGTTCACAGTAGCGGCTCCAATCTGGAAAGGTGAGGCAACGTGTTGAATGTAAGTGCATCCTTTAATGGCCAACTCCCATTTTGAAGAGGGATCAAGGAGGTCGATCTGCGAATAAAAAGGGATTGAAAATAGGTGTTTACGAATGTTTATGATTTCAGATTCCTAATCGAGTACCTCAAATAACTCCAGATTTGATTTATCTACTCCAGCGGGAATTACTGCCTGGTAAACTTTTTCCCCTTTCGCTTTTGAACGCAGAGTTCCGCGGACTTTGTATCCTGCTGAGAGAAGTTGGTTCGCAACGTGTGATCCTACAAATCCAGTTATTCCAGTAACAAGAACAAGCGGTTTCTCAGACATATTTTTTTACAGAAACTTTCTTGAAAGAAATTAATTTTTGAAAGATATCTTTCCTGATTGTCCTGCTGTCCTGAACGTTTGTGGAACTTCCGCTGTCTGCGCCCAAAGATCCGCACTTATTTCCGCCTAAAGTTACATTTTATGCGAATTCCACCTTGGAATTTTTCTGTAAAGGTTTTTGCATTGTATCTTTGCGATTAATGTAAAATTGAATATAAAAATTTCCGCACCGGTAGAAATTCATATTTTTATGATTAGAAAATCTACACCTCTAAGCTTGATTTATTCTTTACTGAAAATTTATCCATTAAGTTTCAGAGGTCTTTTCAGATATTATGCTGAGGAATTCGAAAAATATATGAGCACTACAGCAAGGTGCGTCTTTCTCAAAGTCGACGATTACACCCTCCTGGTTCGAATCAATGAATTACAGAAACAAAGATAATGAAATTAGTCATCTATTAATCACTAAGACCAGTGATTTTCTAATTTTAACAAGAAAAAACAAAATTAAAGGTGACTTTTTTGTGCCTCAGTTCAGTGTGTAGCAAGTGGAAGATCCATAAAATACAAGAAGATCACAATACAGATAATAATGGATAATATCAAAAAAAGATAACATTAAAGAACAAATCTAAAATTAAAAAATGATCAAGATCAAACATTCACAAGCGAAATGGCAGAACAACGAAGCACACGGGTGAAAAACAAAAACCCTAATCCCGTGCAAATTACCGCCGAGCAAATCCTCAGGGAAACGCACAGCGGACAAGAAACCCCGTTAAAAGTCCCGAAACAACGAATCGCCGACAAGGAAGAACTCGACGATTATCGGCTGCGCAAACGGAAAGGTTTCGAAGACTCCGTCAGGAGAAATAGAAATCATGTTGGGAATTGGTTAAAGTATGCTGCGTGGGAGGAAAGTCAGGATGAATTTGAACGGTTGGTCGAATTGCTTTTTATTTGAGCAGTGAAAAAAAAATAATTAAACGCTATATATATATATATTTTTTTCCTTTGGTTTATGTAGAGTAAGATCTATTTTTGAAAGAGCTATTGAAATCGAGCATAGGAACCAAGGACTCTGGCTTCGGTACGCTGAATTCGAGTTGAAGCATCGCAACATTAACTCTGCACGAAACATTCTTGATCGCGCAGTCTCCTTTTTACCCCGAGTTGATGCGTTTTGGTTTAAATTTGTGCATTTGGAAGAGTCTCTTGATAGTGTACCGAATGCGAGACAAGTCTTTGAGAGGTGGTTGAAATGGGAACCGCAGGAAGGTGCATGGATGGCTTACGTGCAAATGGAGAAACGGTACGGCGAGATTGAGAGAGCTAGAGAGATCTTTAGAAGGTTTGTGGAGGTTCATCCCGAGCCGAAAAACTGGCTGAAGTGGTCCAAGTTTGAGGAACAAAATGGGACGATTGGTAAGGAATGATCATTTTTGAAATAAGATCTTGGGTTTACTTTACCATTATCAAGATCGCGCTAGAGCTATTTATGAGCAATGTATTGAGCAGTTAGGAGAAGAGCTAATCGACCAAAACATTTACGTATCGTTTGCCAGATTCGAAACTCGACAAAAGGAAATTGAACGGGCTCGAGCAATTTTCAAGTATGCTCTCGGTAAACTTCCCAAGCACAAAGCCGAGAACTTATACAATCAGTACTCGATATTCGAAAAACAGTTTGGTGCAAAGGATGGAATTGAAGATGTTATTATCACGAAGCGACGAATGAAATACGAAGAGGTTTGTTTAGATTCATTTTTTCGAAGCTGTGTTTGACCCTTTGAGTTAGGAGGTTACGTCTAATCCGATGAATTACGATGTGTGGTTCGATTATATCAGATTGGAGGAAGACAGCAACGACTTTAAGCGAATTAGAGAAGTGTTTGAAAGAGCAATCTCCAATGTTCCCTTGACGAAAGAGAAACGGTTTTGGCGAAGATACATCTACTTGTGGTTATTCTACGCAGTTTGGGAGGAATCTGTAGCAAAAGTATGTTCCCAATATTACCGTCTCAAAATTGGTTATAAACATCAAATAGGACCTTGAAAGAGCGAAAGAAGTCTACAACCAGTGCCTAAAAATTATACCTCACAAGTCTTTCACGTTTGCAAAAGTATGGCTCCAATTCGCCCGATTCCACATTCGACGAATGGATGTCAATTCCGCGCGAAAACTTCTCGGCCAGGCATTAGGTATATGTCCAACCGAGAACCTCTACAAAGGCTACATTGAGTTGGAAACACAATTACGAGAGTTTGATCGGGTGAGAATCTTGTACGAGAAGTATCTTCAGTGGAACGCAGCGAATTGTCACGCGTGGATTATGTATGCTGAATTAGAGTCTGAGTTGGGAGATAATGACCGTTCACGAGGGATATTTGAGATTGCAGTAGGACAGGAAGAGATGGATATGCCCGAGATTTTGTGGAAGGCGTATATTGATTTTGAAATTCGAGAAGAGGAGTGGGATAATGCGCGAAAGCTCTATGAGAGGTTATTGGAGAAGACATCTCATGTGAAGGTATGCGGAATTAAATTTAATTTTTTTTGAGTGGTTGTTTTAAAATTTGTAAATTTTTTGCAAAGGTTTGGATCAGTTTTGCAAACTTTGAATTGAACGCGCAAGACCACGAAGACCTTGAAGCTAAACTCGAAGCTTCACGGGAGGTGTTTAACAAAGCGTACAGTACCTTGAAGAGACAAGAAACCGTTGATGGCGAGTCAACCAAAGACGAGAGAGTGATATTGTTAGAAGCATGGTTGGAATTCGAGAAAGCCAACAATGGTGGAGACCAGAATGCGATTCAAAAGGTGCAGGACAGGATGCCGAAGACGGTGAAGAGACGACGACAAGTTGTTGGAGATGATGGAGTTGCGGTTATGGAGGAGTACTTTGATTATATTTTCCCAGATGACGAGACGGAGAGACCGAACTTTAAGTTACTTGCCATGGCGCATAAGTGGAAAATGGGTGCAGCTGGGTTGAGTGACGATGACGATTCTAGCGATGAGGACGAAGAGATGCAGGATGCGACAAATCAAGGAGAAAAGCGAAGGAGGGACGATAGTAGCGATGATGGTGACGATGATGATGAAGACGATCGGAAAAAAGCAAGGTCTAGAGATGAAGAATTGAGTGAATAGTGAAAAAGAAGATCTTTTATTACGGTCAAAATGATTTTAAAAAATAAAATAAAGAAAAATAGTTTATTTAAAATTAATGTTAAAGTTGATTATATAAATTTTCCTATTTCACTCATCCATTCCAATTGAATTGAAAAAATTTTTCCAAACAGAATCATGTTGAGATGGATTAGCGTCAGCGTTTGCTTTCTGTTGTTGTAGTCGTGACTCGATCGGTCTGCTAGAAGACATTGACTGAACTTTCCGACGAGAGATATTTTCTCTTAAAGCCTGAGTTCGAGTCTTTCGTGGCATCGGCGAGACAGATGTGGACGTCAATCCATGGGAAGAAGTTACTCTGGAGTTTGATAATTTTTCAGACCTACGATTCTCGTCACTATCGTTTTTTTGGAAATTCAGATTATGCTTTGGTTCATTGAAACTCGATTCGCTTCGAACCTCAGATACAGGAACACCTTCAACCAATGGATTTAAATCCGCTTTCTCACCACTTTGATCTTCCAACGACTCAACATTATTTTGCGGCGGACCGTCATTGCTAACTAAAATCGAGGATGAAATTTCAAAATCAGCTAATCCCTCTCCAGAAACGTTTCCTTCGATAGACGAAAGATTGATTGAATATTCAGCATCAATCTTTGATGGCTCTTTATCCGGTACACTGAAACTTTCAGTTTCAAACGACTTGACATTGTTCTTCACACCACTCTTCTTGCCCGGCAATACTGCCTCAACTTTCGCCTCCATCCTAGGAACCGGCGACGGCGTCCTCATCCTCGGAAACGCAAAATTCGAAGGTTGAAGACCACCCTCCACAGCACGTTTCATAGGCTCTGACAACCCCTTATACTTCGCACTCGGACTCCCACTCTTCGACACACTAGCTTTACCAATCGACTTATTATCACGAACAAATCTCTCCATTCTGGCTTTATCCAACTGCTGTATTTCCTCGCGGGCACGTAACATTTCTGACCGACGAGCGAGCCATTCATCTTCGATTTTTTGGTACTGTTCTTCTAGTTGTGCTTGTTGTAGGAGTACGTTGCGTGATCGGGTGTTTATTGTGTGGGCTTTGGAGATTGTCGACATGTGGTCGTTGGTTTTTGAGATGTGGTGGTTTATGAAAGATTTACGCGCTGTTTTTTTGGAAACGTTTGTGGAGAGTTAAATATGAAATTTGATTGTTGAAAGTGATTTGTGAAGATGGCTTACCTTCAGCGATATCGTTTAAAGCTTTTGATCGTTCTTCGATTTCACTAGCATCAAGTTCTGCTTTTTTATCCTCATGTTCTCTTTCCACATCTACGAAAAAATTACGATTAAAAGATATTACCAAAAAAAAAAAAAAGAAAGAAAGAAAGGAAAGAAATCTAATAAACACATTACCAACGATTTTATCCCACCACTTTGCAACCAGATCATTCATTTTCCAATCCGCCGCTTCCCATGCTTTCTTATCACGTTGTAATTCCTGTGCTAATTTATTTACATGATGTGTGCTTTTCCTATTCAAACCCCCCACCCCAACAAAAAAAAAAAAGCAAAAACACGAACAAAAAAAAAGATAAATTGAAATCTTTTCATAATTTACCAAAAAACTCCCACATACCGTTTCTTAATATACTCCTCTTCATCCCTCCGAATCCTCTCACGAACTTTATTCTGATAATCAACGATATACACAGGAAACTTGTTAAATATCGGATAATTCCCAGAAATTATCGGTTGGAACGGTTGATAAAATGTTGCTGGATGAAGTTTCGGTGGTGTTGTCGAGTTTAGTTTTGTCGCGATTTGGAATATTTCTTCTAATTGGAGTGCGTTGGAGTGCATATAAAAACTCTACAAATAATAACAAAAAAAATTAAAATGAATAACATTATTTTATAATTAGACTCTTTCGATGATGTGAAGTAAGAAAATAGCGAAGTGAAAAAGTACCTTGATATCTTCAACTTTCTTTGAATTCAATAACACCTTTCGAAAATAAATCTGATATGCAACGACAAAGTTTACGATAAAACTCGGTTCGTTAATCAACAAGTGGTCCCATACCGCCGCCCACGAATCCTTTGAAAATATATCTGAAAAGAAATTTTGCAGCATCGACCATGCGTAAATCTACCCCACAAAATACGTCAGAAATTAAAATTGATGAAAAAAAAATAAAATAATAATGATAATTTGTTTTCATATTTTTTGTTACCTGACTTGTGATTCCGAGTGATTTTAAATGCTCGACTAATTCTGAATCATGGTACGATAATAAATTCTCAATGATATCTAATACTTCTATCGGTGGATTTGGGTAATAATCCCACCACTTTTCACACCAATTCACTAAACATCCCCCCCCCAAAAAAAAATTAAACTCCAACGAAACACTCAAATCACAAATAGTACTCACACAAAACCGTCATAACAACTTCAAAACATGTAAACGTATCACCAACCAACAACTTCACAAACGGAAACACCATCGATGGTAAATACTCTAAATTCTCAAATATCGGTGACCAGTAAGCTAACGCCGATAATATCCGTTCCATAGATCGCGCCAATCGATCGCTTTTGAGTGGGAATTGTTTTCGGAAATATTTCATGGATGGGTGGATTCCCTTTGATAAGAGTGCATCGTAGGATGCGCGGTTTTCGGGGAGTTTAAGGATGAATTTCCATATTAATGGTCTAAAAAAAAAAAAAATTTGTTGGAATGTTTTAAGTTGGGTTTTACTTTTTCAACAGTCGGGAGGGGTTTGGTTTTTTTTTTACCTGTGTTTATCAGGAAACGATCCAAAATGGTTTAAGAATTTGATCAATTTCGGTTTGGTAAATAACTTCGTTTCCTTCTAGTTGATTCCGACAAATTAAATAAAAAAAAAAAGAAAGAAAATCTAAAACTTTTATAAAATCCTATTTACCGAAGATTCAACCAACTCAACAAACGAACTAGCACGCGCAGCAACAATCACCCGTCGATTTTTCTGGTTCAGCGAATCAATATCAATAGATCCCGTTGTATCTCCAAATTCTTGTTCATTTTCAAATCGTATCCGCTATTAACGATATAAATTTTCATTTAGTTTCATCGATACGATTCAAAATATTTGAAGGAAAAACCTTTTCGATTTCAATGTCTTGCATCGTTTGTGTGGGTTGGTTAACGGAACTTGTTTTCTAAGAAAGAAAAAATTTCGTGAAACGTAAAATAAAGATGTCAATTAAACCAAAAAACTATAAAAAAAAATTCAAAAGTACCAGAGTCTGAATCAATCCATGAACAGATAAAACGCTAACTTGATCTCGATTCTCAGCAACAATCGCAGCAAGTAATTTCCCATCCGCAGAAACCGTAAACGTATAAAACTAAAATCCCGTTTTC